>PNEQ01020726.1:0-55000 GCA_003012365.1 Medauroidea extradentata | reverse complement strand
CATCCGCACAACACTCTTTTCGTACTAATTTGTTGGCAGCTCCGATATAACTCTCGCTGTGTTACGCCGCATATTAAAACGTTCCGCAGAAAACCAAGCTGAAAATTAAAAACCATCTTGCCTTCTCCCTCCACCCTCCTTTCCCTTCAAAGTCATTCCGACTCACAAATGAAGAGTCAAAATATTTTATCCAATTCCTCGGTCTCCCTTTCTGAAGCAAATGAAATGTAATAAAGTAAAAAAAGAGAGAGAAACAGAAGGAGGGAGGGAGACAAAAAAATCAAGCCGACACTTCGTGCAGAATCTCTTGCGGGCGTCACTCTAATATTCACTTTCTATTTTGAAGAAAAAAAATAGTGAATGAAAAAAAGAATTTATAAGATACTTTGTTGGGAATTCGGCATCTTCGCGTGCACAGGATGTATGGGCGGTTCGTACATATGGAGGACCAAAGTTGGTAGAACTTTTCGAGGCGCCAGAAAACAACTTTTTTATCACTTCGTGCCAAATGCATTTATAACGGTAAATATGTTCGTGCTAAGTGCATAGCTGACACCAATATGTGTAGCGTGGAATTGAAAAGAGAAAAAAAAAAGGCGCACTTCCAAGGATTGATCGTCATGGTTGGGACAAATACAGGATACGCGGTAAAAATAAAATTGAATAGGTCATTGCTAAAAGGCACTAAGTCCAAAAATCGTATAAGTGTGTGAAATCGATTGCATTCTATTTCACCGAGTTTACAAAAAATATATGATTGTTTTGAACGTATAGAAGGTAAGAAAGTACATTTCAACTTATGTCAGACCAGCGTACGAAAAAAAAAAAAAAAAAAAAAAAAAAATCTACAGGGCCAAATTTGGACTTTGTGCATTTCAACCATAAACAATTCAATCGTAAAAACCTATTTCTTAAGATCTCGCAAAATTCTGAAGGGAAAAAAAAGGCAGGAAGGGGAAAGTACGAAATTCCTCCGCCCCCCCCCCCCTTTTCTCTCTCTCAAATGTGTTTTTGTCCCAAACCCAAATTTAAAAAAAAAGCAAAACATTCTTCGCAAAATAATAAAGCTATTGTATACAAATATTACGATCGTATTTATAATGAAAAGAATGTGAAACGTTTTTAAGGAAGCGGTTCACCACAGTTTTCTGCACTCTTTTTTAAAATATATTTGTGCCAGACATTTTTTCCATATTTCAGACGTAAATTGTGATTAAATCTTCCTCTTAAGAAATTTGTGAATCTCTCATAGTTTTTGCGTAATAAGTCATAAACATCAAAATGTGCACTTTACGGTTTTATGTAGGCCTACGCCACTAAAACCAACTGACATACCAAACCGAAAAAATGCACAGTGAATAACAATGTTGTAGGCAATGACTTGACATATAGGCTATAAAAACACACACATATATATAATTTTTTTGTATTTTTTAAAAATTGTCGAAATTTTTAAATTTTCATTTCAAAATTCAGCATTTGTTTTATTGAATACAAAAATATTTTTATTTTTTTATATGTGTCAAGTCATAGCCTACAACATTGTTATACACTTTGTTACACACAATTTTGACATTACGATTTGAATGAATGTTATAGCTCAAAAACTGAAAATTCAACGAAATTGTCTCTAACACTCCCCCTTAAATAACTAACTAACCAGAAGTAGAAGGAACATTATGAAATGCTGAACCAGTATTTTTTTCCACGCTTGTAGGTAAGAGGCTGTGAGGCTGTGAGGGTCGGAAGATGGTATCTGTAATGCGCGCGGCGCCCTGGGGGAGGGGTGAGATCTACAAAGAGAAGGGAGGGGGAGAGGTGCAGGCCTGGAGAAAAGACCTGGAAAACAGGAGGGGTTCCTCATTTAACGCCAACAATGGACTCGCTTGGCAGACCAAGAAGATCCCGGTGCTCGTCAATTGATTACAGGGCTAGGGAAGAGGGTGGATGAATGGATGGATGGGCGGCGCATATGGTATTGAAGCCCTCATGTTCCTCGGGGGTTTCAAAGAAGACCAGAGGAGGACGAGGGGGAGGGCAGTTACTATCCAATAAAGCTGACAAATGGCAGCGGCCCACGGCCCACCCTCCCAGGCACAAAGGGAGGAACGTGCACTCGCATACCACCCCGAGGGCTAATGACAGGGGTTCGTGGGGGAAGGTAGGAACTCCGAGCACAAAACGCGCTACCCCGGGGTTAAGTCAAATTGACCGGGTGTCTGGGTGTACCCCGGCGAGGGGGAGAAACAAGGAGGAAGGGTAGGAGGGGGATCGCCCCAGTTTTTCATTTTATCACCCCTCGTATAAATGACACAAAAACTACACAACACAGACACCCGTCGAAGTTGCTCTCCCTTGATCAAACCACCCTTCCCCATACCTACGTTGAAATTACCCATGGTGAGGGGGGACAGAGAGACTGGGGCTTACGTCTGTTACCCTTTCAGTCTACAATGACCGGGTGGGAAAAAAAGGATTAAGAATCCCGCAGGTCATTGTGTAGGCCCGAAGCGAGCTGTGACTGCTAAAGAAGGATTATGTGCGTGGTGTAGGGGTGCAGAGATTAAATAGTGGCACCCCTGACTGAAGGGAGGAAAAGCTTGGAGAGGCGTAGTAACTATGAATGAGATTACGCTCTTTCCATAAAGTTGGTATGATAAAGAAATGTACAGTACGTGCGCGAGTTGGCTAAACGACCGCCATTGCTTGGAAGCAGACACACGTGTGCATGTGTGTACCGCTCGCACGTGTAAAACATAGTGCCTACTTACAAAACTTATTAGTCGAGACACTGAAAAATCGGGAAAATATTTAACATAGTCTCAAATCATGACTGACACGTGTGCAAAGTTTTGGGATAAATCACACATATTCTGTGTTGAAGCTGTACATGTCTAACTGGACCTGTTGATGATAGAAACACTGCTTCAATTTAACTATAGCCAATATACAGGTTGTTACAAAAAGGTACGGCCAAACTTTCAGGAAACATTCCACACACACAAAGAAAGGAAATATGTGATATGGACATACAATGTCCGGAAACGCTTAGTTACAATGGTAGAGCTCGTCAGGGATTTCGTGCGGCGGAGGGTAGATGCATGTATCCTCGCTCATGGAAATAATTTTGAACATTTAATTTAAGAACGTGTGTTACGTAATGCTGGTACTGTCTGTTTCTGTGTGCTCCCAGTACATCATTTCATGTGAGTTGAAGAGACGCAATGCAGTCACGATTACCTTCCGTCACGTCGCCCACCTGGCGGTGATCCTAGGAAGTAACGTACATTCTAACGAAACATTCCATTGGGTAATTGGAACAGTGTCTGTACGAAATATTGTTTACCATGACATTTAACAAGATGTAAGGAATTGAGCTCTACCATAATAACCTAGCGTTTCCGGACAAATGTCACATAATTTCTTTCTTTGTGCGTGTGGAATGTTTCCTGAAAGTTTGGCCGAAAATGTTTGTAACAGCCTGTATACAAAACTTTCAAAGCAATATGCAATAAGAAGGAATCTACTAAACACTCAACTTTTCCCGCGTTTTTCCCGTTTGTCTGCTAATTACTTTTCGCCCACAGTTGCAGTAGTAGTCATTATTTACTTCAAGAGTTTCCTAAGTTACAAATAAGTTATTTGCTTTTGTTTTGCCCTTTACTAAAACAAAGCAGTATCATAACAGTATAATTCATTGTAAGGTACGTGTATCGAATATGGCCCGCTTAAGATTCACAAATCATGTGTGCCTAAGTCATTAATTATATTACTAATATAACACATGGATGATGTAAGACATGGATGGTGTATGTTCATACTGGAGACCAGTGCGTATCGATCCCACATCGATCTCGGCATTGCCACACAATGGCCACTAGTGGGCCTTACCTTACTTTCGCAACTTACGACAGTGGTAATAACACCGTCTTTTTGGTATCACTATAAAAATGTCTAGTGCAACACAACATTCTGATAAGCTGCCGTGAATTTGTTTGTGAGGCGTAAGTGCCTATGGCAACTGATTTAGTCACAATTGTGGGCAAATAATATAGGCCGTTCGCGATAAAGTGAGCACTGCATAAATGTTTCTTTCAGCCGTTTTGCAGCCACCTGTATTATTTTTAACATGAAAACTTCCGTGTAGCTGAAAACCAGTGTAAATCTTTCAACGCAATCAAAAGTTAACATTATTGGTCCAATAAAACATATTTTTAATTAATTGCAAGTTGTGCTGAGTGTTCAGTTTAAAGTAAACACCTATATCATTGAAGTGCTATGTTCGTACCAGAAAAGCAAGAGTGAAACAAATAACGAGAATAATAAACAAGAAACAAGAAGAAAAAGCTGTAGGCAACACAAACGTAAATGAGAAAAAATCCCAGAGGAACTGTTTCGAATCATAGAAAATAAAAATAAAAAATAAGTAAAAATACCCTTGGTGTTCTGGAACAATGCAGTACAATGGCGTATGTTCAAAATATACGACAAAAAAATTAAAACCCTATTGCAAGAATCTTTCGAAGGCATTACAGAAAATAATATTTCCATTATCTTAGAAGACTACAATATCTCACACTGGTTTTGCGTCCCTTTTACCACCGAAAAACAAAATTAAAAAGGATAACAAACTGCTTTTATGGATAATGCCTACTAGAGAAGGAGTAAACGCAAAAATGTATTTGTTTTAGTAAGTTACATATTAACTCGAGATATGGTTTTTATAGACATATTTTCTGATCACTGTTTACAGTAATGAAAGTGTTCTATCTTTCATAATTTTGTATAAAGGCATGCCAAAACCCAAACTGGTATAAATACGTTATATACAAGAAAGAAAAACGAACTAACTTACAGAAATAAAATTATTTCACACGGAAGAAACGTGCCACGAAATACGTCAAGACATGCATAAAAAAGCACCGCATTTAAATGTTGTGTACTTTTGAACAATTGTAGAAAATTGGCAACGGTTTGTAAAATTCAGCAATTTTCCAAAAATACAAAAAAAAATTCAATAATGTTCTCAAAACTGTTTAAGTTATAACGCGGCAGGGAAGTTGGCACAGGGACAACAAATTGTAGCCAATAATGTAATTGGCATTGCAATGCACGCCGGGACAGCTAGTATGTAGGTATAAACATATATTAATACAGTATGTAAAATTTCAAAAGGTTATTTTTAAAAACGACATACTATAAAATATCCGTTTTTCTTTTCGATTATAAAGCACAGCCCACTTTGTGTCACGCAAAAAGTCAGTATAAGTACTCAAAAATTATCTTAAAAATAATTCGTAATAATTTGTATTTATACTTTCAGTACATATTCAAAAACTAAACTTAAATAAATAAATAAATATATATATAGGCCTATATAAGTTTTGAGATGTTTGTTTACTTGACGACCGAAAGCAATTAGTGCATAGCCGTAAATATAATACTTACAGCTATAAGGTATGTTGGCTTGCATTTGTTTATAGTTTTTGCAGGAAAAAATTAGGGCCGCATTGGTCCAAAACAAATAATAAAATTGTTTGATTTTCCCGAAAAAAAAAATACGGGAAATATATTTCCAGCCCGACGATCTCGGAAAAGACATTTCCCGAATCTTTCCCAAAAAGTCGGGATCCCGCCCAGCTTCAGTTTTGATAAAAACTTTTTTAGGTAGTTCGAATTTCGCAAGTAATAATAGCCCTATTAGCACTGATAGTAATATCAAAAGTGATAACATACGGTAAAAAACATATTTTAAATTTTCTAAAATAATTTTCTGAAAAAAAAATTAAATTCTAAATTGTATTGAGGGTTATTAACGACCGTTTTAAACACAATTCAAAAAGAAAATTGTTCTCACATTTTTGGTACCCTGGTGCCCCCCTCCCTTTTATCGCAAGGTTACGCCCACCACCCCTATATAATTTTTTTTTTTTTTTGGCGCAGACAGGCAAGACTCTAATTTATGTGGAATTTTGGCAAATCTAAAACATACAAAACTGGACATAGATTTTGTAAAATACCAACATAAAATTATGTTCACTTTGGTTAGTTTCCTGGAAAATATAACACACGCGAATGCTCCTCCAGGAATTTCTTCTCTGCACAAGCTAAGAGTCGAGCGGAACCACATCCCGCTTATGAGCGCTTATCTATCCACTGTTTACCAAAAAGGGAACACTTTCTACGATGCATTCAATATTTCATTACAAAGATTGTAGCTGCTTTCTAGGTGGTCCAAAAAAAAATCTTCAATGCGTTTTTTTACAGCATCACAAGAGCATCGTGGCTGACACAAGGAGTCCCTCTCCCCTGAAAAAAAAGGGCAATGAAATCGAGCCACCCTTTCTTTTTACGACCACGGCACGAGGGGCTCTTCGTTCACAGCCTGGGAGGAGACGTCATCCCTTCTAGCGGTCGTAAAGACAGAGACAAAACGAAGACATCCCCCTCCTCCAAGACAGACGAAGAGCTGGCTGTGATATTCCATTATACGACATGCCGGCTTGGGAACGACCACGGGTTGTTCTTGAAAGAGGGCCGAGGGGGGAGGGATTTAAGTTGAAGCCCCTAGGCCCTCGCCTGGAGACACCCCCCTCCCCCCGCAACATTACAAGCGCCATCACAGAGCTTGCGGGACAAAACTACCCACACTTCTAGAACATGGTCTGGTATATGTCGCCGAATATCACACTATTGCCGCGGTATTCGTGACGTTAGATGACCAAAATATTTTATCAATTTTTTTATTATCAGATGCTACTCAACATGTACACAGTGAGACACATTTACCGTTCATGCATTAACATACTTAAGTTAAATTAAAGTACATCCTGTGCTCAACTACTTTTAAAAAGTTACTTTTTTTTTTTTTTTCGTGTAACCGTAGTAATTATTGAGAAAGAAGTTTGACGACGGATTCCTCGCAAAGTAATGCTTCTGAAGCACCCATACTTCTTATTTTGCCAAAGATAAGGATTCAGTAGACTAATTTTTTCACATTTTGAAAATTAAATTCTGTAAAATTATTTTGTAACATACAAAATAATAAACAATAGTCTGCGCTCTGGTAAACTTAAATTTTAGCTACTCATCGTGTACCGGGCAAACTATTGATTTTAGACGTATTGTTTATTAATGAAAAATGTTTATAGCTACGTCCTAAGTAGTCCTACGTAAAAAAAATTGTTAGGTTAGGATTTTTTTTACGTTAGTTTAGGTTAGATTGTTAGATTAGTTTAGATTAGATTAAGTAAGTTTAGATTAAAGTTAGTTTAGGTTAAGTTAGGTAACCTAACCTGACCTAACCTTACATTAGGCTAGGTAAAGTTAGGTTACCTAACATAACCTAACCTAAACTAACTTAAACTAACCTAACAACCTACCTAACAAAACAATTTTTTTACGTAGGACTACTTAGAATGTCACTAGAAACATTTTTCATCAATAAACTATATGTCTAAAATCAATAGTTTGGCCGGTACATGAGTAGCTAAACTTGATATTTACCCCGCGCTCTTTGAACTGAACTGTTTAGCCGAGTTGCAGGAGAAAAAAAACACAATAAAACAAAAAGAAAAAATATATAAATACCAGACAACGTTAAGTAAGACAAGAGATAAGAGAGTATATGTGTTTCCCGTATAATACCCTTGGTTTCCCAGTTTTCAGGAGTTGCATAGTCCATACACGTACCTAATGTCGGTTACATATTTCAGTTACCAAAACGTCTCAGCTGGTATTGAAGGAAGCCTGTACTTTCTGTATGTTTTCACATACATTCATGTCTGGTCATCTGTATTGTCATCATTGTCCTCGTACTTTTTTACCGCCATTTTTTTGTACGACTTATTTTGCTGTTTTATTTATTTCTGAATACGTCTCAGTGTATTCCTTTCCGAAATGATACGTACGTTATATCGATATCCCAGTTCAGAATGGAAACCACTAAAAAAAATTTAGTTTAGTTCACCAACACACAGAAGGTGTACTCCACCCAATTGAAAAGAAAAACAACTCGTAAATTCACTTGTTTTAATAACATGGTACTATATTCTGCTTGTTGTAGAAATTGAATTTATTTTATTTTAAAGTGTGACAATTTCAGCAAAGGCAGACTATAATTTATAAGCATTGTAAATAGCCTACCTTAAATAGTTGCCTCTGTACGTTTGCTTCAAATTAACACCAATAAAATCAGGGACGTCATTTAGGGGCGCAGGGACCCGGCCCCCCCCCCCTGGAATTAGGATTTTAAGTGTATAAAATTTACTTTTTGTATTTCGTTATTTAAATATTTAAATAATGCTAACTTAAGCACATAAAACTGAAGTTTAATTATTAAACTTTCTAATTCATACATGCTTAATTAATAAAAAATATGTAACAAGGTCACTGTCACGAAAAAAAAATCTTGCCCCCCCCCCTCATCATCCACCAGAAAAGCCTGAAATGACACCCCTGAAATATGTTAACAGATTTTTCGGCGAAACGGAAATATTGCCTTTGACTCAAAACTAGGACTTCTGAGTTGTTTCCCTTTTGTACTGGGCCATCGATTTGCTTGTTGACAATAGCTTGTACTGTTTTTTTTGTTTGTTTTACTGTGGGTTTGTTTGTACAACTCGGCAACAATCGCCCACGATGAGTTCAGTTTATAAAAACATGTCACTCTGTCATGTGCGGTATGAGTTGAACAATTCAGACTATTTTTACACTGCCAGTACTAATTTTTAATAAAATCTGTATTAAGTATAGTTTGGTGTAACATTTTGCCAAAAAATGCGTTTATGGTGAACTATTTTCAGCATAAAAAAACAAGTATGTTTTATCATGGTGCAAGATGTCACACACAAGGAATGGATGTGAGTCTCTCTCTATCTATCTATCTGACAAAATATGGCCTCACACCTTAACTTCTGAGAATGGCGGACTGTAAACACGATAAGTATTAGTCTTATAAATAGAGGCATTTGGTTTCCACGAAAATGTTTTTTGCACCAGCTTCTTTCGAGGCTTTGCACACACATCTGCAGCTCTGCATCATGGCCAAAGATTGGACGTTTTGAATCGCAGCGACCTGGGGTTCTACCCGCTTATCACACATGTGTAGTGTCGCAGTACCCTTGTTCTGATTGGTGCAGATAAACAAGTGTCGCCTCTGCACAAAACGACGCTGCCAATAACCAGGAAGCAGAGCTGCAAATGTGCGCATAAGACACTGAACCCAGGAGGAAAAACATATTTCCTTGAAAATCATGTGTCGTTACTCAAGACATTGTCATGGCCAAGATCCACAATTTCAACTGTTTATACGATAGTAATTTTTTTCATCCTAAACGAGAGCAGATATCAAAAAACTCTTGCACAGTTTCGTTAAAAAGAATGCAAACTATCGTAAGTAATTTTTTTCCGCATGAAAATACACAGTGGTTTCAGCTAAATACGCAATTAAAGAAATTCCCATTAATTATCTACTTAGCCAAATCTATGAAATTATGTGTCCAAAAAAAATAATACTACATAGTAAAAACCCCTTTTAACAAAACTGTTAAACAGTTTATCGATATTTTCTCTAGTTTAGGAATAAAAAAAACTACTGTAAAAGCAATACAAGTGATGGATAAATGGTGGGATTACCTTAGTAGTAAGGAAAAATTTACCTGGACCTTTAAAAGTGTTCCTTTAGCCTTGGACAGCCTATACTGACAAATATAATGCTTGTTTTAGGGTTCAATTTGTGTATGTCCCCTAAGCCCTCGAGAAGTTGAAGAGTGAGAGTGATGGAAGGGGGCCAGGCGTAGCGACGCGCGGACACCCCTGGGCGTCTCTAGACGAAGGGGGAGGAGCAAAGGGGGAAGAGAGAGAGAGAGATTGATCGCAAGAAGCCAAAACCGCCTCGCTCCCCCTACTAGACGTCGTGTCTCCCCCGCCTACCCTCCTGGCCTTAGTCGTGGGTTTCCCGGAGACAAGCTTGCGGTCGAGTCGAGGCGCCTGCGAGGTCTGCTCCCGGGGTATTGATCCAAGCACCGCACGCCGCCGAGTGGGTTGTGAGGAGAATGTGGGGTGTGGGGTGAGGGGAGAGACTCTCACAAATGAAGCCAACATGCCTCCTCTACCCCCTTCCCCCAGGAACAGTCAACACGGCCGAGCAGTTCTACCCACCCACACCCCCTCCGAGAAACCCTTTTCCAGTGCGCTCCTTCCTTTTCAGCTGCGCACACTATATACACAAAGTAAATGTTTATCGGCGGTAATCAGACCGCACTCCGCCTAGGGTGAAGAGCACATGGCTCTAAGAGGGGGGGGGGGGGAAGGCTACGGAAGTAAGCGAATGGCGAGGGTTGGAACTGCCGCGGAGGGAGGTGAAGTACGAACACGCTGAGTCATGATTCGTCCACGCTGAGATCAGTGTTGCTAACCACACCACACAAAACAATTAGGTGATCCGGCATGAATAATTAGAAGAGGACGCGTCGTACACAGAAGCAAGTGCTCGTTACTAGGCGGGTCGAATGGTACTATGGAAGCGGCCATGGCCTATTTCAAGGTTAACATCACACCTGACACACTGGTTCTGCCGTCTACGGCCCAAGTATTCGTCTGGACAGATTTCAGACGAGCACGGGAGAAAACGTCAAGATGGCAAACTGAATGGTTTTGTTAACTATACGTCATTGCAAGTGAATATTGTTAATCGCAGAAAACCCACAGCAGCACAAAATTAGTAACGAGGAAAAAAAATTAACAACAAAACTACGAAACAAACAAACCCCGGAGGCCATAAATTGTCGTAGTCAACAAACATACAAAAAATTCCGAAATAGGAATACAGTCGGTATATAATCGAGGGGGGGGGGGAGGCGGGACAGAAATGGCTGTGTTCATTTGTGTCATCCTTGTCTTTAGACTGTCAATGTCGCCACCATTTTGATTCTTGACAGTTTGATTCGCCCATTTTCTGTTTTCTAGTCTCAACTAAGGTTAATTCTACTTCATTTTGGAAAGAAAATGTGTTTTCCTATGGGAGAGTTTGGTACAGGGAAAAACTCTGCCACTGGTCTAGCTTCTATCGCTAACGTACCTGATGAAACACGTAGCTGCAGAAAAATTAATTTTAACTACAGACGTGGTAAATATAGAAGTCATTTAATTCAACATTAAAGCGAAAAGCAAACCAAGTTCGGATTTAAAATTATCAACTTAAAATTCAGGAAAGCTCTGTGATTGGTCAGTTTGCCCTTCTTACTGATACAAACGCTCAAGCGGCAGTTAATTTTCCTTGTGTCAAACTTGTAACATTGATATTTCTAACATGTAGTAGAATCTTATTCAATGGTAGAATTAACCTACCTCAACTCACACAAACACAAGGCCAGTAGGCGTGTGCCTTAAGGGGCCTCCCTACCTGCTCTACAAACGCGTTGCAATTAGTTACGACTATACTTTTTTTTGACGAAACTATCAAACGCAAATTATGTTTGTATATCTATGAAAAGAACGCACACTTCGAACTATGTCGCCATAGTTTTAAAAATTCGGCACGTTAATTAGAAACATCTTTTTCGGTCCTCTCAAAATGGCCGAAAATGAGTTTTCCAGACTGCCCTATATGGAAAAATAACAACAGGATTCCGGAAAATACATATATAGAAACAAGCGTTAGACTTTGAGCTTATGATGTCCATAAATAAAATAATGTGGTCACCGCTTAAGAGCATGGGTCCGAGTTTCTTCGCGTTTAACAACAATTATTTTTTAAAACATAAATGGGAGCCGATATCGTAAAATCGCTTCGTAACTTTATTACGACAGATTTAAACTGCGTACTCTAATTTTGTCGAATCAGAAGATTACAAAATAGTTACTAATTATTTAATTAACGAAATTTCCTTATAATTAATAAATTAGCTATTCTCATCATACAGTTTGTCTCGAAAAATTACATTGCGTAGTAAAACCAATTTGCAACAAAGTTACGAAGTAATTTTACGATATCGACTTTCGTATGGATTTTAAAAAATAATTCTCTCGGAAGCCGAGAAACTCGGGCCCAAGACCTTAAAGTCCCATAGGATGAAGGATAATAGTGAAGTAGTGCACTACATCTGAGTGGCTTGCGGGGAGATGCGATGATACATTACATACGTCGGTTAGTGGCAGCCTTATCGCTCCTGCCTCACACACACACACAGTATATCTAAGTCTGTAGCGCCCCCACCCCCTCCCTTTTCAGGGTCTGCCAATGGGCGGAGTGGGACGAAGAATGCCGCAAAGTTCAGGTGCTAGTGTAAAAACACACCGGCGACGGTGCGGAACATCTGTCGGAAGACGAACAGTTTCTGTCTTCGTATGTTGGGGCTGAGGTGCGGTGCCATTTGCGAGCATCAAGAGGCGTGATTTACGACAGAGAGAGAGAGAGAGAAACAGTGTAGAGTGGCGTAAATCAAGCGGGAAGACAGGGCAGCCAACAAGGGCGGCTGGAAGCCCAAAGCGCCGAAGAGACGGACGAGGGCAATTACGCCGTGTCTCCTGGACCGCCAGTTCGCCCTACACTAACCACCGCAGCGCAGCCAAGTATAAAAAAAATAAAAATAAAATAGAACTTGTGTTGAAGAAAACACCAGCCGTATTTCACTCCTCGAAGCATTCACTTGATACGGCCATCGCCAACAACCTCTGCAAAGACCAGCCCTGCTGGCCGTGTGTTAGTGTGAGTGACACACGGCGCCAAGGGCGATGTTGACCGGCTCATCTGGTGCGGTATCGCCTCTACCGCAAGACACTTAAACGGCGTGCAGTGGTATCGTAGATCACTCGCCTAACTGACACTTTCAGTGACGACCCCAAATTTTTTTGGTGGAAAGTTTTCAGCTAAGTCCACTGCATGTTTCTAGAGTAGTTACACATTAATCCCGTGAGTAGTTTTTCAGATATAACAGGTTGAAAAAGCAGTTTTTAGCCACTTTGACGTGATGTTTTGGAACTACCGTTCTGTCGCATCGTTTGAATTGTATTTTCTTTATGTACATTGACACAATGGGCACAAGTGGAATAGCATCGTTTAAAAAAACGTATTTACGAACACACTTCAAAGTACTTTAAGTGCGAGTAGGCGGCCGTCGTCTCGCTCTCTAGTATAGTGGTGGTTTCGAAAGTGAATTTTTTGACGCAAATTAATACATATATGAAAAATTCATTCTTACAATTTTAACACGTACCATATATCATCGTTTGCATACGGATTTTTATGTTGCAAAACACCAAAAAGAATTTTAGATTCTTGTCCCTGAAATATTACATATTCTGTGGTGAATATAAGCCAAAATGAAGCATTATAAATTTTTGCTAGCAAAAGGTATATTACAAAAAAAACGCTCCGGCAAAATTGTGTATCGTATGACTGTAAATAATCTCAACACTTTTTAATGTACTTCGTTAAAAAATGTTAGTTATTTGTAATTATTTGAAATAAATGAAATACCGTGACTAAAAACGGGTTATTTTAGACTACTGTAGCTCCGAAAAGTTTACCTGAATTCGTAAAATGCAAAGCGAGAGACATGCGTTTGTCTTTACTCCATACTATTCAAAAATAGAATTTTGTCATCGCTGAAAGTCCCGTAGGAGAAAGACTACAAGGTAACCCTTGCACGCCAGTTTGACGCGCTGCGAATAGAGGCGATATGCTTCTCGTCAGGCGTGGGACACTGGCTCTTATCGCTACGCTGTTCCCACGCGTCAAAGGTGGGCATTCGACACCGGCGAAGACTCCTCTTAGTGACAATTAAAAAACCAATAAAGCATATATTACATTAATTTAAGGGTGTTCTGTTGTCCAAAATTATTATCTAACATTTTCAGCATATTTGGAATAATACTTGATGATTGAATATCATAAGTATTCGCTGTCCCTGCATGCAGAGGGAATGCCCATTAAATTTTTGGTACCCTGCTCTACCCCTCTTCTCCGTTATGACGCCCTAAAAAATTGACAAACATTTATGGGCGTATACACAACAATAAATTCACCAAATGTGTTTATACTATTTTTTGGTACACATCCTGAATACTTGAAGTCGGAGTAAACTTTATACACTCTACCTGTCTACATACAATAATATTACAAGTTCTTTATTTCAGTAGCATAATATACTATTTAAAGTCATGTTATGCAAGTAAAACTCTATTAACCAATACGGAGACCATTGTGCCTCCTTAAAAATGGAAATTAAAACCGTAATTATTACGTTTACCCCTCCCCCTCCATGAATTTGGGTTGTGCCCTTTACCTCAGACCTTGACTTCAGTGCACGGTGTAATATGTACACTTTGATTGTTTCAGGCAGTTCGATATTAAGTTAATGTATAGTTTTGTGTCAGTTTCAAGAATACAAAAGTGCTCACTTTTTATCGCGTAGCATCTATACTTAAGTTCTTTGTTTGTATTAAAAAGAAAAAGCAAATTAAAAATTAACTGAAAATATAAAAAAAATGTAATAAGATTTCAAAAGTAATCTCTTTATCCCGAACCATCTGTATTATGGTTAATTACTTATCCAACAGAAAAGACTTTGCAGGCCATATGCAGTAACGCCGTATGACGAAGCCAGAGGGTTGAGACCACCAACACGAGTGGCTAAATAAATTTTAAACTCTCTGCTTTGTAACCGTCATAACTATGTCTACCGTAGTAGGCGTAGTTATGACGGTTCAAAGCCCTACGGCCGTCCCGTGCAGCATGACCGTGACAAGCGGATACCTACTTATATATATTTCAACTTTTTTTCTTTCGACAGCCCCTCACAAAAGAATGATAATTTATTGAACGTGTGCTATAAAAGGGCTAAATTCGAGAGACGAAAAAAAGAATTTTTTTAAGGCTGGCTGCTAGGTTATCGTTCTACATTGCGCCTCATCCCAGACAGCGAGAGACAAGGACAGAGATACACCGTATTTCCGCGCGGATAAACCCCCCCCCCTCCTGCCATTATATCCTTCCTAGATGTTTTTTCCTTTCTATTTTCCGAAATCACGTTCACCCACCTCTCCTCCCTCCTCATCGAGAGCGGGGCGTGGAGCCTCGCACGAGAAATTTATCGCATGCGGAAAGAGAGACAGAGAGAGAAAATGGAGTGGAGGGAAAAAAAGCGACAACTCGCTGGTAATTGGGCGCGATCTCCCAGCTGTTAAGAAAGGGCTCGCTTTATTAGGGCCTTCACCCCCCACCCCCTCGACATTTTCCATGGGTCGGCGGCGGCAGTTTTATTGGGCCGGCAGGGTTTAATTGCCGTCGGGTACAACTACTACCCCCCCCCCCGGCTTTACCTTTATTTCCCCGCTCTTTCCACTCGAACACAATCCCGGGAGCAACTCCATCACCTTCAGACATCATTACCGACAGGCAGCAAATACCCTGCCCCTCCCCCACCACAACCCGCTAAACACCAACAACCCCCTCGCTGTTTTAACAGCTATCCGACACGGCTTAAGTTGCGATACGAACTGGCAGACCTGCGATTTTGATGGGCCGTATTCTTGAACTGCCAGGCGAACCCTCTGTTTTGTTTATGGTTCCAGGAACCTCTCCTACCACGTACTGCGAATGGATATAGCCCGCTCACGGTTAATTCGACTAACGCCCCTAACTCCGAGGTTAAGGCAATGCCTGGTACAGGCTGTTCACACAGTAAAATGAGCACAGCCTAAAATTTCACCTCTGCCATTTTGTCTTTACTGTTTTAAATACGAAAACTCCCATGTAACTAATAACAAGTGTAGATATTTCACAACTCTCTAAAACATTTAACACCAATAATGTACACACTTTAGTTATTGCAGTGTTGAGAAGAGCTCACTTTAAAATGTGTTATATATCCTAGTGTTACAGTCGTTCTGATAAAAAATATTTTTAATGCAACCTAATATTTAATATGCCCAACCTTCACGACGACATGAAAACTTGGAAGATGTCTGTAGAATTTTTATGTGAACGCGGCAGTCGTAAGAGCAAGAATAATCACAAGTAATTACTATCCAAACTGTACGAATTAATAGTGTTCATGATTTCCTTGTTCAGGACGACAACGTCTAGAAGAACCCCATTTGTGGGTACATTGTTCTGACACTAATATACTTGTGTCTACACACACAGATATATATATATATATATATATATATATCAGTGAGTGTGTGTGTATACCTTAATGTTTTTCAAGGCACTGAAAATATGCATAATTAATCAATTCTTTTCTTGCGCATTGAATATTATTTTCTGCTAAACACCTACATACATACGCGCATTGTATCACTGAAAAAAAAAAGAGAATCGCATGAAGGATTACATTTTGCAGCAAAGTGTCATGGAAAAATAACGAAACCAAACCAGCAATGGGCCTACAAGTTATTGAGAGAGCGTTTCTTCCTAACCTTCCCACACCGTCCACAGGCATATGAAGCCCATGCAGCATTGGGGCCGAATACGATATGTATGCACACACGTGAAATTACGTGATGATTACGTGCACAATACAAAAAAAAACTTTTTCTACGTTTCCTCCCAGAAAAAGTTATCAATACGATTCCGATGCAAATTCGGTGCAGTGCACACTCAGCAGCAAAAGTTCGCAGAGGTTGCATAACACTTGGGGCAAAATGAAAGTGTAGCAACACTGGTAGCACATAAACATAATGGCCAGAAATACAAGAAAAAAGTTATACACACCCCTGCTGCTACGGGGGATGAAAAATAAAATTCCTTGGGGGAGAATCCCCAGAGAGAAATAAGCTTGCCCTAGATACACGAATCGAAAACAAATTTTAATGCACGCGCCACCCCAACGGAAAAAAAATGTGTACAGAAGTAAATGGGAATACGCTTCTCTGTTCCCTTCCTCTCTTGTGCTCTCTCTCTCTCTCTCTCTCTTACTTTTTTCTTTCCAAGAGCGTTTCCACAGAGAGTGCGAACGACGGCCTTGGAACAGGGGGATGGAGGAGGCCCGCCATTTTGGGAAGAGATGGGGGGAGGCTAGAACAGGGGAGGTGTTAGGACGCTTGCAAGACTGAATAATTAAACAAGGACAGAAAGATCGGCCGTGTTGACGGCGTTAAGGATTCTAGCACAGGGATGTCCAAAGTGCCGTGCGCGCCCACATGCCAAAGTAGTTTATTTGCGTGAGTCGTGCTGTAGCATGGTACGAAAAGTATATGTTTTCTTGTATAACTATTAAAATTGTTTCCAATGATCATATCTACGAAAAGAAGATACAATTCAAACTGTGTCTCTGTTGTTTCAAAAAATGCTGTCTGCTATTTAAAAAATTTATTACCGAGCTTCGCTAAAAAGTTTCAAAAATGATTTTTTTCACGTTTTTGAAGCTGTGAAAATATCAGCCGTAATATAACCATGCACGCTAGTTTAGTCCTTCGCGCCTAGAGGCGATAAGGTGTTTGACGGACGTGTTATATTCGACTTATCGCCTTCCCCGTTTCCGTGCCTCAAACAAAAAAAAACCGCTAGCGTACACTAGTTTGACTTGGCACATGAGCCATATAGCGTGATACTTAGTGTTTTTTTATGTATAACTATTAAGGTCTCGCTCTTAGTTTTACAGTGGTTTCGAAAATATTTTTTTTTAACGCAAATAATACACATATCAAAAATTCATCTTACAGTTTTAACACGTATATATCATCGTCTGTATCTGAATTTTTCTGTTGCAATACACCAAACTGATTTTTAGATTTTTGCTCCTGAAGTATCACATATTTTGTTGTCAAAATAAGCCAAAATTAAGCAAAATAATTTTTTGCTAGCAGACGGTATATTATTTAAAAAAAAACGCTCTGCCAAAATTGTGTGTCGTATGACTGTACACAGTCTCAAATTTTTTTCAAAGAATTTGGTTAAAAAATGTTCGAGTTATTTGCAATTGTTTGAAACAAATGAAAGATCATGGCCATAAACGTGTCTCCAATACGTTTATCTACGAAAAGAGTACACGCACTTCAAACTATGTCTCTATCGTTTTAAAATTTTCGTCCGCTTATTAAAAACACGATTACCAGCTCCTCAAAAGTGGACTTGTGACGAGTGCGAAGGTACAAGCCGACAAAAGTAGGTGTGTGTTAGAAAACAACGTATTTTCAAATAAAACTTACGTAGCTACACATTCTAAGGAAAATAACTTCGGTAAAATTATAAGTTAATAAAACATTTACACATAAATTCACTCCAAAATATGTAAGTGTTAAAATTACATGTAAGATTTACTTGATTAATAAAGCCAATTAAATTGAGCAAGATATTAAATCACGATTCTAACCCTTTTTTTTTTCATGTATCGATTAACATGTATAAAAATGCCATACAAGTTACGTAAACACAAAGTTTTATTTATTTACTTGGGAATCCAAGAAACATTGCTAAAACTTTAACGACAGTATGATCGCAATCCGGCAATTTTATACGGTATTTTCATCACAAAATTATTGTCAGTAAAACAAAATTTTATACACGATAATAATTTCCGAGAAAGCTGCTCATATTATTCCGGCAACATTGGTAAAGCTACATATAAGCCTATTACCTGATGGCTGGCTTGCGGTAATAATTTAAAGCTTTCATGATTATGTAGACTACTTTATGAAAAATCATCTATCGTTCTTTCTTTTATTTAATAAATTAAAACTTTACTATTACAAAAATACGGAAAACACGTTTTATTACTTGAACAGGGGACGCAGCATTAAAAAAAAAACGGAATTGACAATTCCTTTCCTGTTAAAAAGCAAATTGTGTAATTCAAAATTTAAAATCTTGGCCATGAATCATTCTTGGCAGCTTAAAAACATCACGTCTGCAATTCATGTATTTCTTTTTGCAACTCCTACAGATAAAAAAAAGTTTTGCGGAAAGGTTCCATCGGAAACACAATATTTCCTTAAAAACAATTATTTTTTAAATTTTGACTTTTTGTTGCATAGTGTAAAGTGTACTTATCATCTAATCACCTAACTTCCTATTTGACGATAGCATACGTGTTTATAACAATTTAACTGTAAATTCAGATTTTTACTTCGACATGCAAAAACTACCAAAACAAAAAAAAAATACAGTAAAAAAACAGCCACAATGTATTACTACAAAAACAACCCGTATCTCGTACAAATATAAAAATTTCCGGTGAACTCACCCCTTAAAGCAACCGCCTAACTTGAGCGGTTACGTGCAATGAAAGGAAAGCCCTTAACTAAAGCTCTGTCGTTATGTTTTAAAAAATAGTCTTAGCTTCAGAAGTTAAATCATCAAGAAGTGAAATAACTGAACAGTGATGTCAGGCTATACTTCAAGTGACGCATTCCCTGTGCAACCCAGCATGCCGACTCTGCCAGGGTAAACCCCACCCCCTCCTCTTCGTCAACCCCTCGACATCGCATTGTGTCTCTTATCGTCCGCCGACACTTCTCGCTGTGTTCGCCCAGGCGTATCACAGCGTCTGGCCTAGGCAGGGAGGAGGGGAGTGGTTCTGTATTTGCCAGGCCTGCCAACTGCACAGCATCACAAGTCCCTCTGTAGGGAAACACTGTTGAGAGCACAGCTGGATTTGACCAGGAACACTACGAACCATCACATCTACCGACATTGCTAACGATCTAACGTTATCTACATGTCTAGAGTTATCAAAGCCATAAAAAAATTAATGACTGTAAACTTTGGATGTTTGCAAGACAGTCGAATGTTTTTATCCAGGTATTGAATTAGCAAAGACTACCATTATAAGGTATGATCAAAGCTACGATTTTTCCGCGAATATATTTCCTCACCATTTTGTTTCAATGTCGTACGTAGCCTTCACATCGGAAGTTTAGCTTCATGGTAATTGTCAGCGTGTCTCGGCAAGTATTTTATTTGACTGCACCAAGGCTATTGTGACACAATACAGTGGAAGATCCAGGGAACAGGGGACTCGACCCCGCCCCCCTCAAACCCTTTAGAACATAGGTAGAGATAATGGCTTATCGCAGGAAAACTTGACTGTTTGCTGGGTTTCAACACAGCACGTTCAGCTTACCAGACGATTACAGGCTTTCGCTCGACGTGGAACTGTTGCCCTATTTGACCGGGCCAATAAGAACACCGCTATTGTAATATTTGATGCCTGGTACTGACCTGCTGTGTCAGACGTACATCGCCCAATCATATGTGTTTTAATTAACTACAGCGTTTCCAAGAGTATGTTTGCACTAAATATTTTCGCGATATGTCACGAGGGCTAAGAAAAATTCACGAGTTCAACGACCAACATGCTAGAATCCTTTTCCTGAGTATACTGAAGCCCTACTATTTGTCCATTACCTGCTACTCATTCAGACAGCAGACAATGAACGAATATACGGGGTTTGACATTGGATTCTAGTATGCAGGTCACTGAGCTCGCGAATTTTTCGTAGCCCTATATATCATCATCTCTAGGTATTATCACAGACCGGAAAATTATGTACACTTTCTAAGGAAAATAACTTGGGTAAAATTATTTTAAGTTTATTTATTTTGTATTTAATTACCGTGGACACAGTTAAGGCAATCTCAGCCTTCTCTTCCATGGAAACATTTACGCTTCAGTTCCCTCCAGAACATTTTATTATGGTTTACATTATTATTAGGGATCCCAATTTTTCGCGAAAATAATTTTTCCCCAGTTTGTTTCAGTGACTTGCGTGCACATCTGCAATTCTGCTTCGTGGTTATTGGCAGCTTATCTTTATGTATAATTTGACTGCGCCAATTACAATAACGTTCCTGCAACACCACACGTCTATGATTCGCCGTTAGAATCCCTAGGCTCGCGACAGTTAAAATATCCAATCACTAGAGCCGCGATTTTATGGCGAAAAGATTTTTGCAACATTTGGTTTCGATGAGTCATGTGCACACCTGCAGCTCTGCTACGTCGTCTGTGGTTGGATGATTTTACTCTAACTTGTCTTGGCAAATTATAGACGTACAGACTCACAATAATATTATTCTGATTGGTGCAGTCAAATGAGAAACGTGTCTGCACATAGACACGCTGCCAATAACCTTGAAACAGAACTGCCGATGTGCACGTGAGTCACTGAAACAAAGTGGGGCAAAAATCTTTTCGCGACAAAATCGTGGCCCTAGCCAATCACTGACCACGAAGCAGGATTGCAGATGTGCACGTAAGGCACGGAAACAAAGTGGGGCAAAATTATTTTCGCGAAAAACAGGTGACACAAACTTACAGTTGTTGGAATTCTACTGTGTGCCCAAATAAAACGCGGATTTGTCAGGTCTCTAAGTATTATCATTGAAATATCACAATTCCTTAAAGCGGTATAGCAATTATTAAGTTGCGTCTCGCATGGAATGTGTTGTAACGTGTCATGTGCCTGGCGACTTTTTACCGCGAAACCTCTTAACTTAGTCATATTAGGTTCATCTACGAAAACAACACACTCGAAACTACGCTTCTGTGATTTTAAAAATTCAGCACGCTCGTTAGAAACATGATTTACTGCCTCTCAATATACCTAAAAACGAATATTTTTAGACTGTCGTAACTCCGAAAATCCCACCTGAATCTGTACAGTGCAAAACAAGATACACGCGTTGGCCTTTAATCTAACCAAAAGTAAAAGATGAGGCCACGTTTAAATTCCCGTAGGTAAGCTACAAGGGAAACCTTGTACTCCAGTTTGGCGCGCTGTGAATAGAGGCGATATGCTTCTTAACGGGCCTCATTGGCACCTCAAATTAAACATATGTGTCTTTTAATATTATGTAACATCGATCTTGTAATTGGTCCAGATAACGATATTTGTAAGTCATACACTGGAGTAGAGGGCAGCTTATGTCTCTGAGAGAAGGGGAAGTGTCGCCCCACACCATTGTCTACAGATGACCCCTCCTCCATGACGTCCTCTCCCTTCCTCCCGAGGGCTGGGGGCAGGGAACACAGGACCGCCCCTACCAACAAACAGCCAATCAGGGCTGTGCACAAAGTTATAATAATATAGGCAATTAGAGATAAGCAAGGGTAATTACATGTGTAATATCAAACGTAATCAAGGTGTATTGTGTTAATTTAATTTGTTACCTAAGAAAATAATGAAACGGCGACGCGGCCTGCAGCCGAGAGGTCGTTAACCGTGGGGCGTGGCCTAGCGATTGGAAGCTGCTGGGCTGATTAGTCAACGATTTTTTAGCGCGGTAGAGCCGCGAGTTGTAGGAATTTTGGAAGTTTTTATGACACTCAGGCCGCGAGACACGGGAAAGGGCAGAGGTGTTGTCACGGGCCGGTGTCACCTGCGAGTGGTTTCAATCGTGTCAGAAAGCTTGATAACTAAACCTAGTAAGAGTTGTTTGAACTATTATCACGCAGGCCACGCCTCGTATGTACGAATCGCGGCTACAGGCAGCGTACAAAAACGTATCCGCCCGAGTCTTGAACAAATTATTTTCCACTCCCGGAAGCCTGGTAGCAGCTTCTTCGTTGAGCGTGGTAGTCTGGCTCTTACCGTTACGCTGTTACCAAGTGTCAAACGCGGAAAATTCAAACCGGTACACACTCCTAAGTATTTAGTTCCCTGTAACAATACTGTCCTCAATTTAACATGTAATCCCTATCATTGTTCTTGCTAGAGCTCCGTGGAAAGTCAGTTACAAGAACTTGAAACCTAGATAAACATTTCATATTATTTCCCCTTCCTACCCTCCGAGACACCACAGACTAAACAGTAATACAGACGTGAAATGACGTGGCGGCTTATTTGATACGTGCGAACTTCGCCGCTTATCGGCTGCCCGAGGTTGTTGATACCAGCCCCGTGTATGTTTGGCTCCTGCATGTTACTGCAGGTTTCCTATTGGCCTGGCTGTCTGGTAGCTGCGCAGCCACCTTACGTGTTTCCGCCATGTTGCTGGCCAGTGAAGCTATTTTTGCTGGCGTGTGTGACTTGAGTTCGCTGTCCTATCAGCTATTTCACTTCTGTATTCTAAGACGCTCCTCGTCTATTTCAAGGAAAACTATCGTATAGGCTATATTTGAATGTTTTGCTGTGCGCGGAGGGTAAAATGCACCTTACCTGGTGTTGACGACGACCTGTGCTGGTGTGTTCTCCGGCGGACGGCAGGCAACTGTGCAGAGGAACGAATTGTTTGCTTGTTCACGTCATCGGGGATGACGTCATCCAATAGGCTTGACGATAAGGATTTTGGATTCGCAAGTTGGCACTCATGTTGACTATTGTAGATAGCGCCACTTAAAAGTAGATAGCGCTGCAAGCGTATAGAAGGCGCCGGCAGGACTGTTGTAATGATGTAATTGTGTCTGAACTGTGATTGGTTACTATTTGTAATAAATAGCGGAGTTTTGGACATGGAAAGGGAGAAGGGAAAAGGCTGTGGTGGAGAGACTCTCAGACTCGGAGGCTATGGACTTTACGTTTTC
The DNA here is from genome assembly GCA_003012365.1 of Medauroidea extradentata. NCBI lineage: Eukaryota > Metazoa > Arthropoda > Insecta > Phasmatodea > Phasmatidae > Medauroidea > Medauroidea extradentata. Next base: position 31,529 of record PNEQ01020726.1, on the reverse strand, counting down.
AGAATCGTTTTCCTGGGCAGAAATGCTGTTTGTGCCACAAGTACTATCCAGAATTATGTTGCTGTTTTTACTTGGAGGTTGGTCCATGTGCGACCATAGATTCAATGTATTAAATGTTAAATAGACTGTTTACTGTTTATAATTTGGAGGCCAAACAAAAATTTTATTCTGTTTTATGTATGGCATTTATGAAAAGCGATAATTTAATGACTTTCAAATTAAGGGTATATTTTGCGTATGACATTAACAGTTAATGGTTACAATGTTAGTATAATAATTACGATATATTTGTACTAAAAATTGCAAGTGATTAATAAATTTTGATATTGTTTAAAGTCTGTTCTTCTTTGATATTTTAATTTTTTTTCTAGTTGATGAGAGATAAAATCCAATATCTGTCTAGGTCTAGGTAGAGACAGTTTTGGTCGCGTTGTCTTGGTGATGTTTCGGGGATGGTTTCCCCTGATCATTACCAGGGGAGCGTTGCAATTCCTAGATATTCTGTAGCGTTATTTCACCAAGAGCTCAGAGATTATTGCCCACATGTACATTTTGCTTAGTAAAAAAAGTAACAATATTGTATACGTCGGTGAACGGTAACCTTTACCGCCCCTACCTCTCACACACAAACGCACCTATCAATGGAGGCCCCTTAGGGCAGTAGGTGGGCAAGAAAATCCCGAAAACAGCAACGCCCGCCACGTTACCAACGTGCGAAACTAAAACCCATCATCATCGACGCCGCCAGTAATCTAGCCGGCTGCCAGGGTATTAGTACACGGCGCGTTACATGCGATGTTTCCAGGATGTTTGTCTGGCAACACCGCAGCCGGCAGAGGAGAAAGACGGCGCGGGAGGGAAGAAGGGGAGGTAGGGTGCGCGGTTACGCCCTCCGCCAAGAGGAGAAGGCGCTCCCCAAACAGCAGTAGGGGAGGGGAAGGCGGGCCGGGCTGTTAATTGAAGTAATTAGAGTAATTACAAGGAGCCTCAAGTGAAGTAGGGGGAGGGGTGAGTAAATCTGTTCCTCGCCCTGCGCCGCACGGAACACACGCCACTTGTTGCACTGCTGGCAACATAACGACGAGGAGCAGGGAGGGGGGTGTTCTGCCGCCGGGGACAGACCCTGGCATACCTGCTAGAGCAACAACGCCTCAAGCGACCACTATCACCTCCATCCCTCGGCTAATTAGCACTCATCTCTCTCTTAACAGCCAACCAGTACACTTCTATCTAACACACTATAGATAGAGATTATGGTTTATCGCAGGAAAACTTGACAGTTTGCTGGATTTCTACGTACATTCAGCTCTCCATAAGATCACTGGCTTTTGCATGTACGTGGAGCTGTTACCCTATTCGATTGAGCCAATGACATTCCCGGTAGTACATTTGGTGCCTGTTATTGGTCTGAAGACAGCTACGTTCTATCAGACATATATAACCCACTCATTCATACTGCAAGAAACTACAGCTTTTTCAAATTTTCGCGATATACCATTATCTGTTGGCATTTCTTATACTTCATCCATTCTAAGGTTGCAGCTAATTCATGCAGGTGAATGACAATAAAATTTTTGCACAGCATACATTTCTTTTAAAATATTGGAAAAAATATAAGGTAACTATATTAGGCACACTCACAATGCGAGGAATCAAAATAAAATTAAAATGCTTTGATTTATTTCGTTAACAACTATTATTTCTGCTGCAACCTTAGACTGGATAGAGTATAGCTGTTTCTGTCGAGCGAGGTGGCGCAATGGCAACTAGCTGTACTCGCATTCGGGAGGACACTGGTTCGAGTCCTGGCCCGGCCGTCCTTATTTGAGTTAAAATCTTCGGAGCAAGGGCGTTCCCGTGGCAAAAACTTCATAATCGAATATTTGCACGACATAGTGTTCGTTTTATAGTCGTCACTTGTGACTACATTTTCCACTTTTAAAGCATGTTTAGCTCTCACAGTTTTTTCGTAGCAGCATGCCAAGTCAAAATTCGCAAGTTACGGGAACATAATAATAACAAAAAACGTTATATTTGAATGAAATAATTTATACTGAAATGAGATATTATGGGCAAATTGCTAAAATATTTAAAGACACACAACAGTCCTTTCGCATTAAAAAAAACTGTAATAAATTAAGTAAATTGTCATAATTTTCAGAATGAGGATTTGACTTGGAACTGCAGAGCAGCGTAGGTACCGCTGAAGACAATGAGAGACAGCTATGGGTTGGGGAAGGGAGTACGGGCTCTGGAGTGGTGGACTATACTGCAGTTTTGCACGCGGCCCGCGGCAGAAGGTAATTAAAGAGGAGGAGGAGAGGAGGGTACCGCGAGGAGGCGGCAAGGAACACTTGTGTGAAACAGGTGAGGAGGAGGGAAGGAAGGAGAATGGCTGAGAGAGGGACAGACGCACACTAAACACATCGATCCCCCTACCCCTCCCTCAACAAACCAGCAGAAGCTCCTCGAGGCGACACCCCTTCTGACTGGAATGTCGCGTCAACAGCCATCGCGCCAGGGGTTGTCAAACCTCCGACAACCGTCTCTCTACAGGGGTGGGTATATGCTGCTCGCCACAGAGTAACGACTACTCAATCCCTTGTTACTTTTATACTTTCTGATCAAATATCATGTAGTTTCATGCCGCCATTTACCATTAAGACCAAGCTCTCTAGTTTCTACATGCTTAGCTATGTTAATATGTTATGCCCTTTAAACGAAAGCAGACATCAAACATCTGTCTGGCAATTTTGTTTCAAATCGTCTTCTCCATGTTGGCTGATGTCTTCAAGACAGTGGATACTATGATTTCAGCTAATTATGTAACTAACGAAATTCTGGTTAATTGACTTTGTATTGGAAACCGTATAAATTATTGCTTTGGAAAAAAAATTAGGTATCACGACAAAAACTATTTTAAACTAAACTGCCAGACATATTTTTGTGTATCTGCTGTCGTTTAAGTTTTAAAAATATATACTATCGCATCTCAAAAAACGTAGAAAGTAAAGAGCTTGGCCTTGACAAAGAAACCTAATTAACAATCAAAGTGTACTGAACTCAAATTTTAACGTAAAATTCACGAGAAAAAAAAACCTTTTGTTATCACCTATACATGATCTTTTTTAAAAAAGGTCTCTTGTCTTGACAAATCAGATAAATATTTCAAACTAATTTTTGACTTTTTATGTTATTATCGTTCACATTTTTTATTACAATTATTTCGTCACTTATTTATAAGTGGTGAGAGATTTTAAAAATGCCGTTATCAAAACAATACCCAAGGTAACATGTAACAATTCACACACGTTATTGTGGAAAATCATAATTTAAATATTGTTATGAAATTGTGTTTGTTGTTACTTAAATTTTCTTACTACATATATATATATATATATATATATATATATATATATATATATATATATATATATATATATATATATAAAAGCCAGTTCCCATAGTGGCGTTCTAATTCGCAAATTTCTTCATTTAAAATTTGGATTTTTTTTGCTACTTTCAGTAACTCGTAACCAAATACAGCTCGGAATTAATACTGCTTCCCTTGTCCTAAGGTAGAAAAAAATACTTATACCGACAAATCTCGCAGTAGACTACATTAACTAGAATATTTTCCTCAACTGAAATATTGTACAGCCCACCACTGATAGTTTTAAAATTAACGGTATTCTTACAAGGTAATAGGCCTTCAGGTCACCTCAGTTTCTATTGTTTTTACGAAAGTTATTTTTTAAGCATAAACGAGAGCAGACATTGAAAATCAGTTTGGCTATTTTGCTTTAAATGGTTTTCACCATGTTGGTTGTTAATGTTATTGTTTTTTTTTTTAAGACAGTAAATAACTGTGGTTTTCAAATAATAATGTAATCAACTAAATTTTTATTTATTGACTTATTGGCCGAAACCATATAATTTCTTGTTTTGAAGAAATTAACTTTCACGACAAAAGTTCATTTGAGACGGAACCAACGGCTCGGATAATCAGGAACGTGGGAATCGGCCGTGGCCTAGTGCTATCCCAGCATTTCCCTGAAGTGATTTCACGGACCCGTAATCGAACCCAAGAACTCCATATATATATATATATATATATATATATATATATATATATATATATATATATATATATATATATATACACACACATATATATATATATACACACGCACTTATCACTATCGCAAAAAAAAAATATGCAAAGATAAAAAATCTGGTGTACTTGCAATTTTATTTTGCTATGTAATGCATAGTCTTTAGAATCATCCCTATAGTTAGCACATTTTTTCTGTTAATTTATCTACTGCTGTTTGTAATATATCAGTTTTTATTTACAGTAGATAAGTTTTCTTTTAGATTAAAATAACTTGATAGTGAAAGAGTTTAGGAAATTCAGTTTAATACAAAATACATACGGTATTGTTATATGAAAGTCAGGGATTTGATCAGTAGTGGCCAAGTGTTAATTGTTTGTGTATAAATACTCAGTGAACGCTAGTTGAAATTTCTGATTGCAAGTTATAACATTACTTTACTTTATAATAATTATTATTATTATTATTACTATCGTAATACTTCTGAATCGACGAGCAATTATTTAACTTCGAAAATAAGATTTGATAAATTAAATAATTAGTAATATATTTGGAGTTGAGTTCATCGCATTATAAGCTTAATTAATTATACTATATGTGTGTATATATAGACACATGCATACATATACGCGTTTGTAAACAGTAAAAAAAAAGGAAAGCCGCCGTTCCAACATTGCTAGCAATGGCCTAGCTTCAGAACAAAATAATAAAGGACGTATAAGCGTTTGAAAACAAAGAAAAAACGTGGTCAGAAACATAATATTAGTCCGGGCGTTCACACAGAGACAGGTGCTTGGACCTTGGACAAGGGGCTGTGGTGGAGTTGGCGGGTTATCGCACGCAGGGCTTGGTCAGGGGATAGGGAGAGGAAAGCAGACAAACTGGAACCTACGGTGAAGAAGGTCTGAGAGAGGAATTGAGTGGGCGGACGGGGGATGAAGGCAGAAGGGCGCTCTCTTATCTCGCATGCACCCTCACTCGACGAAGACCCCGAGGGAACGGTCTTCCCTTTGTGTGCGACCTTCCCCCTCCACCAGTCGGAAGAGAACTCCGTAGAGCCAATAACAAGTCCCCGGCCCACCCTCCTTCAGGGGCCCAGCTGTTTACGGTTCGCTAAACAGCCGCTGCAGACTCAGCCATTCGGAAAAAAGAGGGCTGGAGGGTGTTGTGGGGGGGGGGGGGCAGGATGTGGACACTAGACGCTGGCGACAAAGCCCCGGCCTGCACTCACTCCACTTGGCGGTGGCTTCTCTTCTCCAAGATCGATAACTAAGCTGTATCCACAACTCCTCTCCCCCACAGACACACACCTCGAGCCAAGGATGTCCACTGCAACCAGAGATCTGAGGGAAATACAGATAGCATCGGCTTACTATTCTGATGTCAAGCTGACTGGAGGTGATTAAAGAAACCGTAGTAGGTAGAACTGATCTAGTGGTCAGATTTACTCAGTCGTTGGGACGTTATAACAGTTTTTTTTTTTTCAAGCGTATGAAAACTCCAAGAATTGTATGTTGCCGGCCTGTTCAGAAAATGTGGCGGAATCTGCAGGAGAGTATTTCAACCACCGTAGACCAAGTTCGAATATTGCAGAATATACTTTTGTATAATATAATATAAGTATATGACATTACAATTACGTACTAGTAATGTATAGGTACTGTGCAAACATGCCAGAGTTAACCACCGAAAAAATACTTTCTTTCGCGAACACACGCGGGAGTTTGTGTTTGTTTTACTTTTTGCGTACTCTTTCGTGAGTATCGTCTGTTGGCAGCTCTCTGCCCAACCTGCTCTCGAACAGGCCACATTATACACGTTGCTATGGTAACCAACAACTGTTTTCAAGTAACAATATGGCGGAGTACGATCAGCTGTTCCTGTAATTGTATTGAAACACGAGGTTATGGTTAGACAACCCACAATCACATTATACAAGTTGCTATGGTAACCAACAACTTTTTTCGCGTAACAATACGGCGGAGTACGATCAGCTGTTCCTGTATATTGAAAAATTAGGTTATGGTTAGACAACCCACAGCCACATTATACACGTTGCTATGGTAACCAACAACTTTTTTTTTTCACGTAACAATACGGCAGAGTACGATCAGCTGTTCCTGTAATTGTATTGAAAAATGAGGTTATGGTTAGACAACCCACAGCCACATTATACACGTTGTTATGGTAACAACATCAATTTTCTCCCGAATCAAGACCTCACACCCCTAGTCATAAAACACGACATGCTCCGTCTGTACGTTTTCCTACAGTATGTGGAGCGCAAAAAGGCTTGCTGCCCTGGAGAGAATGTGGTCAATAAAATAGGAGCACCTCAAGAAAACCTTGCTCGGCCATCGGAAACACCCGGCACATATCTGAGACGCGAAAATCGGAGCGTCATGAAAGAATTTTGAGGCTAGCTGATATTCGAAATAAATATCACAACTCCCATTCTGTTTTCATTAATTAAGACCTTGGTATAGGCGATATAAATTATCTCGTTCACACTAGTGAAATATTTGCTCAATGAAATGGCAAAAACTGTTTCCTCTGACTGCTCTTTTTTCTACATTAACTTTTATAGATTCCTGTGAATTTCCAAAAAAAGTTTTCATTTTTAATTTATGCACAAGTCCCTCTTTACTACGGATCGCTGTTTCCAAATTTCTTCAGACACTAACACTTGGGCCTACCAACCGTTCTAGAATATAATTTAAACTAATAATACTATTCCCTTAACTTCAGTCTAACATTCTTGTCCGTCCCATATACATCCGACTGTACTCTCAGCTCCCTATCTCCTTCTAAGAACGTATATTGAAGGAAAATAAGATTATATGTTGTGTTGCCAATAACTCTGATACGAAAATATATCATATTAACTCTTATTTAATTTAACAACTCGTGAAAACGGATACAATCAGGGTAACTACCCGGATAAAAATGAAAAACTTTGTTTCATATAATTTCGCTAAATAGCGACAATTCTTCAGGCACTTGGGTAACGTCAATAACAATACAAGACAAATCTGTACAGTACATACCATGTAATAGGCATCTACAATTCAGACGTGACATCAAACATGTACAACACACAAGTAAGTTTCTTCAGGAATGCCAAAATTTGCTGTAGTAACATGAATCAGAGTATAGCAACATTTCATCGCTTTCAAAATGTAACGGCAGCGGCGACGATAGAATATATTCATTAGTTACTGCGCCCGCTAAGGCGGTAGTTTCCTTAAAATTTTGGATTTAATTAAAATTGTTCACAACACACGTTTTATATTAATAACTTTAAAGCAAAGCCAAGTAAGGTATTGCCGTAAGTGGGGATGACTTAGGAACAATTTTAAACAATACTTGTTTTACATTTGTGTCAACTGCGCATAAATATTAATTAAATATCATGCAGACATTTGTTGTTTGGAATTTATTGCAAGTGAATTAATTTTCTCAGGGCTGCCATGTATGCGTAAAGCATTATTTTTTCTGGAATGTCAAAGTCAACCCACTTAAGGTATAATAATGTCTTAAATAGTTATTTAAAAGAAATTTTTTTTCATTCTCATTAGTATTTTGAACTGTGAGATCGTAATTAGAAAAGTGCACATGAATTTCTTGATTTGCTCTAAATTCCAAAATGTTATCATTTAAATTAGTTACGAGGTGACGATAATAAATACAATATAGGCCTACTCGTATACGAGAAACTTAGCGTGGTCGTATTACCCTGACAGTGGCCTTGTATATAGAGAAAGAATGCAAGGAAGTCTCGGGGTTAAGCCAACACCGCAGTGTGCCCGAGATGTTTGTAAGGGCGACATCCGGTCTGGCCTCGCAGCAGGCAAAGACACTAAAGGTTAATATCTACCAGTGTCTTTGGAGAGGAGGGGGGGATGGGGCGCTCCTCCGGGACAATAAAAGGATTCAATTGTCGCGCGCGGGGCTAGGCTACACGAGACCGTAAAACCTTCCCCCACCCCCGGGGGGGACGAGGGGTGTACAGGGTTTATGTTGTCGTTACACTACACTGCCCCCGGCCCTGCCTATAGCTAACCCTGGAGTAGGGGAAGGTAGGGGTGGTGAGGGAGGGGCAGGCTGCGGCAGTCCCTCGCCCTCAGCGCAGCAACCGCCGGAACAAAGCTGGGACATTTGTCGTCCTGCTGCTGAGGGCCTTCCACATCAACGAGCTCCAGTCTGTACCGCACTACTCGACACACGGGTCGCAGTTAAGCGAACATTTCAAAGCACGATTACACCTATCGATAACGATCCTTCAAGGTGGCCACAAATATTCGTAACTAAAGCTGAGTAAACAGGGTAAAACTGTCTGACCCATAGAGGAACATTTTTTAATGTACCGGTGCATTGCAAAGGTTTCGTTACTTGTAATAATGAGCCCAAAACATGAATTGTAAATGTGAGGGGTTTTGGTCAGTGCCTATTATCGAGGTCTTTAGCGCTGGTGAGGTGAGAGGCGACAGGTCTGACCATTCGGCCACCGCGGCCCCCTAAAGCACGAAGTTTAACACACAAAAAGATAAAAGTATTTTTTAATACGTATGACTTATTTTAGTTTACTGGGCCGAAGTCCGTGGGTACGGGACGCAGTTATAAGCTTTATATTTTCTTCAATGAATGGTGCAAATTAATTTTTTCCCCTGATATCTCAGAAAATTACATGACATTTCCCTGCTTTTGCTCATTTATAATTCTCTGACATTTCCAGGTTTCTCGTAAGTTCTTGATCTGTAGTCGCCTTGGAACAATTCTTATCTATTATCAGTGGTGTTACAGCATAAAATTCATGTGACCCTACTTGCTCAACAACCAGGTTACGTCCAAAAGTCTGTAAGTAATTCAAGATATCGTGAGTGATTGGACATTAGGATACTCTAATCAGGTTACAGTATGAATGTAGGCTGAAATTTTGCCCTACTCATTCTATCATTGAGTTTTTATAAATCCGGTGTAAGGCCGAAGTCTGAATACTGTTTTCTGAAAACATCTTACATAAAAACACACAGTTAAGGAGGAACACACATGAAAAAAAAATACAAAAACAAAATAAGCTTGCCAAGAGTAGTGATTGTGAACATGTAAAATGCCTTATGGAGAATTCTTGATGGAAAAACGGTATTTATTAAGACTATTTGCCGCTGAAATTTGCAATATCAGAAAAATTCATGCTGCAAACCATTATACATTTACCTCTTCTTAAATCACAAATTAAAACCATAAGTTTCATAATACTTGATATGTTCACTTCATATCGCACCCAACTAACATAACCTAGAAAAGTACTAAAAAAATAATTTTTTTTAAACATATTTGCCAAGTAACATTAATTATTCGTGCAAGACTAACAGTTCTATTGCTCATTGCTTACGGGAGTGACGACAAAATTAAATATTTAATCTAAGCTATAAAACCGGCGATTTAACCAAAGGAAAAAAAAATATATACACAAATAAGTATTTAGTTTCCCACTTTGCGGCACGCAGCACTGCTATCTAACGTTCGAATCTACCCACCCTAAATTTAAAGCATAGAACTGGAGAAAGTTATTTCTGGCATGGTAGTAGTCATGGGTTGCTATGATGCAGAATGTCTCCGTAACAACACCCCTTCCACCCTCTTCCATTACAGATCTTTCATAGCACAGAAGGCTCTTCTCTAACCCCCCCCCCCCAACCTACCTCTTGCGAGACCCAACCCGGAGCCCCTTTCTGCCGTTCTATCCCTTTCTTGATTCATTCATTTCGAAGGATTATTTCCCCATAAATCTTTGCCGGGAGAGTTGATTAAAGCTAAGCTGCCTTTCGGAAATGCTTTGTATTATATTCTCGGCAAGTATAAGAGAGGCCATGGAAGGATGGCAAGGCAGGGAGGAAGTATCCCGAAACAAAGAGGGGCTTAACTTCTTGCGGAACAGAGCTCAGCGTGTCTCCGTCTTAATTTTTATATATATCTCGGAAGTAGAACATAAATTGCCCGCTCCTTTCCTACGAGGGAAAAAGGAAATATACCGCTCCAATTTCTTCTACGGAAGATGGTAGATTGAAGTCCCATATGGGGAATCAAACTGTACGTCGGCGAGTAAAATTTATGTTACATTTCCCCTGAAATGAAACGTGAACGATTGATGGGAAAATATTAAAGTACTTACTCCACCACAGAACAAAAAAAAAGTGAAGCCAAAAAATCAATGAAACAAACATACATAAATTAATAACCTAATGACAACTCGAGTATAAGATTATTGTACACCTATTTTCTGACAGGCGGATCAATTAATCTTTACTTTTCTCTTTGCATGGGAGAATAATTCAAATGATACATAATAATATATTTCCCCTGCATTTTATAAACATTAAATTTATCTTTTTATAGGTGTACATATTCAACAGCGGTAATTATAGAAGTTTTCAACGTATATTTTGCTCCAGGGTCTTTCCAACAGCAAGAAACAAATGAAGATCATTTACACCTGCACTATGCTATAGCTGAACTTACTGCGCATTTTATGGCTGAACACTATCCTTCCATTTCCATGTTTGCTGATATATTTCATTAAAATCCATGACTAAAACATTAAACTGTAATCTTCGATAATGCACACGAAGGCTTGCCAACAACGCTGTTGTTTGGACACGCATATGAACAATTTACGCGACTTTATGTAATAAGCAAGGGGGGAAGGCATTGGTTGATGCTGTGGTTAGAGCACTAGCCCCCCACAACAGCGATCCGGGTTTGGTTCCCGGTGGGTCGGTCTCCAGTTAAAGGTAAAGGAAAACGAGTTTTACCTAAAAAAAATACTAAAATCAATAACTTACAAACGGGTTGTTTGCAATCAACTTTATCAGATAAAACAGAATTCTATTTAAAACACACGAAGGAATGCAGCAAAAAAAGTAACTGGTCGCTTAATTTTTTTTTGTGAAATGCAAATTTTTACATTGCATTTGAGAAAGGCTTAAGAAAGCGTGACTTTACAATTGAACCATTCAGAAGTAATTTCTTCACCAGTGATTCCCTTATTGAAATAATGTGACTGAAAAGAAAAATGTTAAATATGCGATTATACCTCAAATTCTATTTATATCTCGCTACAGTACAGACATTGCGATTTAGCCGTTAACTTATAATTACGCCGCAATTTGTCGGGTAAATTATAAATATTAAAAAATTTTCCATACAAATTGCCGCGTAATTATAAGTTAACAGCCAAAACGCAAGGCCTGTACTGTAGCGAAATGTAAATAAAATTCGAGGTGTAATCACATATTTAATATTTTTTCTTTTCAGAATTCCAAAAAAAAAAATAATAATAAAATTCAATATGGCGACTGAAACCGAGCCTTAACAAAGGCCATGGCCGACTTATCTCCCGGCTCCTGTCATTGTACCAAGTTGTGTATAACCGTCTATTACGACCTCGCTGTCGACGAGACGTAAAGTCCACTTACCTTACCACGATAGTGTATGTTGGCAGTTACAAGCGCACGTCAATCCTACGACGCGACGAGCTGCCGCGGCAAAGTGTTCAGTTTCCTGATAAGAGCTGATAATAGCGCGACCCTGCTCTTTCAACGCCCGTGGCCGACTGAATTAAAAAATCGGAGAGCTGCTCATTAGATACCGACTCGACGTGTTTTCGAGTGTGTCTGGAAGGTTAGTGAAGCATGCATTTGTCACACCAAACTATACATAAAAAAAAACTAAACGGCCTCCTTAAGGGTGTTCAAAATAACGCAAGTCTTGTAGACGATACTTGTTGAGCGTAGTTTCCTTTTATAAAACAATTTTAGCTCCCATAGTTTTCTCATAACGGTGCGTCAAAGTCAAAATTTGCATGTTCTGCTGCCATGCAAATAGTGAAAACTAATTAACTTACGTACGTGAAACAACATACTATGGGCTTCGTAATATAACATTAAAGAAACATTCCACAAAATAGTTTTAAATTTTTAAAAAATGTTGAATTTTGTACATTTTTTCTGTACTTTTGTGATTCTCACAAAATTTCAAAATATGACATTGTGGCTTTTTAAATGTTTTATTGCATAGCTAATATAGGATGTAAATTCACAGCGAATTATTTCGTTTGAGTAGATTGATTGGTTTTCACTATTTGCATGGCAGCAGAAAGTACAAATTCTGAATTTGATGCATAGTTATAAGAAAACTATGAGAGCTACAATTGTTTTGTACGAGGAAACAACACTCACAAGTATCGTCTACAAAACTAACGATATTTCATAAAAATATAAAATTATGATTTTATCGCACTTTAACACCCTAAAGAAACGTGACACTGAAATTGAAATTGAACACGGCTTAGGGAAAATATCCAATAAGAAAAGTCCATGTTCCTAGTCAATGACGGAAAACCAAAAACTGTACAAAATAAATCCACAGCGACAAATCAAAGCGGTACTTACATGTCGTTCTTCCGCCGAGTTCAAGGCTGGTGACGTCATCGTGCAGGGATGTGTGGGCGCCATCGAGGGTAAGGGCCGAAAAGACGCCATGGAAAACACAAGAGAAGAAAAAACCAAATAAAATTTTTTTACTATATATTTCCACACTACGACACAACTTGCCAGCATGATTGTACAATACTCCAGTTACACACATTTTATAATCACACACCTCAATTAGTGTTCTGGTTTTGGTGCCAAGGCACAAAAATATCCATAACGATTTTAACATTTCTAAGAGACAAATGTCACATTGTACAACAGATTTTGTAAATATAACCCTTTTTTAGTAAACAACTGTTGTATTTGTATATTCGCACGCATATGCATACAATACACTGATAAATATACGAAATCAATACTATACAAATATACATGTATGTATACATTCATAATACGTATTCGTGCCATCTCTTAAACACAAATTAGAACTATACCGATAAACTAGACGAGATTGCGATAGGTAGTGTGTATATAAACTCAGTCAGTCAAAATCCTTGCCAAGCTGAAGTAATCTGAACTATTTATGTTGACTGGATTTTAATGATATTGAAAATTAGTAAAATCTCAAGAGTGCGTAGTATATAAACAATGATGAAAACATAAATTGATTTCTACGCTTTTTTCGAAGCCAATATGGATAAAATACTTAATGACAATCCTAGATAATGGTATTTGCAAACTGTATGAATAAATATTTATCCAGAATTACTAATTCGTTACGCGTGATCTCTTGCGCCGCAGTTAAATGCACTATGCTCCGGCGTCAGAGATTGTTCTCAGAAGTTCGTAACACTGGAAACAATTTTGTTTAAAACGTTGACTAAAACTGTTGTCTAGAATTGCTATTGTTTAATTTTCGCAAATTGGCTTCAAGAAACCTACAGTTATAGATTAATGCTTGCAGCGTTAGACTATGTACCACGCCCTCTTACGGAACCTTATTTTTATAGTAAAAAAACACAACAAATATAACATAGACCTACGGTACATAGTTTACATTAAGTGTCTAGCAGTACAACTATATATAATTAGGTTTCTGTTTAGCTAGACTAGGAAGGTCAGGAATCGTCGCAGCGACTGTACCGGGTGTGTCCACATCTCGTGGTGTTGACAGTACCTTGCGGGGGAGGGAGCAGATATTTATGTCTGGGGTGTGTGTGCACCCGACCTCACAAGAGGGAACCCAGGAGGTGATGGCTTTGATGGGGCAGTGAGGGGAAAGGGGGTAGCTTGGCGAAGCACTCGGAGAGACAGCAGCGGGCTCCGTGACGCAAAAAAAAAAATATAAAAAAATAAATAACCAGTGAGGGGGTTGGCTGAAGGGCGCTCGAGGGAGATGCCTGGAGTGGCGCAGGCTACCATGTAGAGTCCTCAGAGTCTGGAACCTTGTTAGCAGCTCAAACATCGCCGCACACCGTCTCTCTGCCCTTCAACCCTCCCCTCTAGGTCTGGCCAACATCCCGAGCAAACAATTCCCCCTTCCCCGCAACCAGACACTACCTCTCAGCGATCCTGTCCGCACAGAACATATGCTCGTACAGAACCGCAGCTGATGTCGCCGCTACTGCTTCAAGGTCGACCCAACAGCCCAGACCCATGCTTCAACAGTCTTATTCATGTTCCTTGTTTACCTTTCTTGTGTTTGCTTTAAACTAGAGTAAAACATCCATAATTTTTTTTATTTTTATTTTAATTTCAACATTTCCCCCGCTTAATGCATTCCTGAAGGCATATGGGCCCCCCAATTTGTTGGTAGTAAATCACTTCCGCATTAATTGTTATCTTTCAACAAATGCCAGATAATATGGAAGAAATTTGCTGTCTAACATTTCCTCCGCCAGATCCTTACAAACAGTACAATTATTCACAATCACCTATAATTAAAGAGCAAACAGCTATGACAAACTGTCCTTCAAATCCTGACTGGCGTATACAAAAATGGGCCTGGACTCTAGGTTGTGTTCGAACGCATACAAGCACATTAAGTACACAAGCAAAATTACTTCCGATTACTTTTTCAAAGATTCAACTTGAAATTTAATAGGGTGGTCGCTCATTGCAACACACAAAATTCCCTGATTTATTTCCTGGTTTCTCTGACTGGAAAACAAAAATTTCCCTTATTTTATCAAGCACGAAAAGAACTTAAGAATTTATTCGGCACATTTTCCAACAAAGCTAAGGATTTCAAGTCCTTTTCAACACTTTTGTCTTATCCAGCTAGTGAAATTGACAAAACTCACCGAAAATAACGAACATTACGATGTAGTATAATAGCATCTACAGGAAGGTAGCATTTAAACAAAAAAAGTACAATACAGCAATAAAACCATGTTTTTTTTTTCATCCTGTAAATGTAATGGAAGCTCAAAATGAGAAAGGAAGGAAAACTCCCTGAGATTTCCATGTGGATACAATTTCCTCGAATATCTCATGTTTTATAGATCTGAGCCACCCAGTTTAACTCAATCCTGACTAACCTTATGATTTTGTAACCATGTGATAGGGAAGTAAGGTCGCAGACTGACTCACCTGCACCCGGCTTGACGTCGTCACGGTGGAGGTCTGGTTTAGCGCCCAGCATGGAGAGTGGATGTGGACCCGGACCCAGAGCCCCAGACAAACCCAGCAGGCTGGCGGCGCTGTTGGGAGGACCTGGTAGCCCCGGGTGAGGCATCATGGGGATGGGCGGCGCATGTGCTGCATGCGGCAGCTGCTGCGCGTGCATCTGTTGCTGAAACACAAGGCGATCACAATCCTTCAGTCAGTACAAGCCACCTGCCGGACCTCGCCGGCCATGGACACACCTGTCGCTTCTGACACACCAGCTGTACGACTTGTGATCGCTGGCTGGTGGGAGGAGCAAGTTTGGGTGTGGCCTCAAGCATGAGCGGTCGCTACCACCACATCAGTCCTCGCTGCCATGAACAGAGACCTGTTGGTGGGAGGAGCAAGTTTGGGCATGGCCTCAAGCATGAGCGGTCGTTACCACCACACCAGTCCTCGCTGCCATGAACTTGTTGGTGGGAGGAGCAAATTTGGGCATGGCCTCAAGCATGAGCGGTCGTTACCACCACACCAGTCCTCGCTGCCATGAACAGAGACTTGTTGGTGGGCGGAGCAAGTTTGGGTGTGGTCTCAAGCATGGGCGGTCGCTACCACCACACCAGTCCTCGCTGGCATGAACAGAGACCTGTTGGTGGGCGGAGCAAGTTTGGACATGGCCTCCATACTAGACGGGGCATGCACAGCAGCTGCTACGCCTGCATCTGTCGCTACCATCACACCAGCTGTTCAACCTGTCCTCACTGAATGGTGGGCGGAGGAAGTCTGGGCATGGCATCCATATTGGATGGGGCATGCACAGCAGCTGCTGCACGTGCATCTGTTGCTACCACCACACCAGCTGTTCAACCTGCCACATCGCTGGTGGGTGGAACAAGTTTGTATGTGGATCCCAGCATGGACAGCGCACATGCGGTAGCTGTTGCGCATAAATGTGTTATAGTGCAAAATATGTGAGTGAGCTGAAGAAAGCATCTTTTATCACCCACTACACCTACAGGACCTTTTGCAGCAAAATGAAAGTGGCATGGAATTATGGAATTATAAGTATGTATTCCGGGAGGTCTTGAGTAGAAAAGAGTGGAGTAAAAACAGGAAATAAGACTACCTCCCTGTGAATGTGATAAGAATCAACTGTAATACAGACACCCATAGCAAATTAACCAAAGCATAGTCGAATAAGTTGGTAGCTACACTACAAATAATAAATAAATACAAACAATAACATATCAGGCATAAAAAACTCCTGCACCCAACATATGTCTGAGAACTTAAAACAATTTTGTGCTAAAAATAATGTATCTTAAACTTCTCGCATACAAAAGAAAATTATTTCTCTACCCTTGAAGAATTATTTTGGAAGGCCATTCTTACTGCATTAGGTTGTGTATAGAAAAAGTACTTTTAACTATTGAAACCGTGAAAAAAAATTATAATTTTCCACTTTGTAAACGGTACATGATTTCTTCCTTCAGTAAAATGATAACAAAAACGTGAAAATCTGATGGAAAATTTAAACTGTGTGATATAATTACCCGTCTAGACAGGCCCATTACGAGGAAGTTCTGAAGAATGATGGACACATCACGTATGCACAAAGGTAAGAATATACAGGAGACAGAATGCTGTGACGCAGTTGATATTTTAATAAATATAATTACGATGCCAAAGCTCTCAACCCACTATAATTGTGGGCTTAGTTTAATATTTTGATTACATTACGGTTCGTATAAAGTAAACAATACAACATATATTTAAAAAATATCTAAGACACAATTACTAGATATTCCTTTTAAAAGTATTAAACTGAAAAGTTATTATAAACTTTTTTAAAACACCTCAATAATGTAAATGGCAATGGACTATGCAAAGACTCCATGATATATTTCATTGATTCTGTATGCGTGCCTCGTGACTTCAAAATTACCACAGATAAATCATATTTCTACCAATTTGCAGTCCTTATTGGTGTCACTCAACAACTACAATGTTTTCTGACAACTAATACTACGTAAATTTCGCAGCGGCTATCAGCATTGGAAAATATGCTGAGGACTTCTTCCAACAGGTGAATTCAGGAAGTCATAAATTATCGCGGGGTGGCTCTTGGCGAGCTCAAGAACCCCAGACGCGAAGGAAGACCACCACAACTATGAAACATTCAATTTTTCAACACTTGAATAAAACATGAACTCATCCGCCACTCGGCTAATTCTGTGTCTCAGTTGAATCCCCGAGGGGGAAGAGAGAGCATGAGGGAGAAAGAGAAAGAACTTCTTCGATTCGCAAGGAAGAATTTTTGTGAAGATGGAAAGAAAGCGAGTGTGTGTAGATGTGCGAAGGGTAAACGACGCAAGGGAGAGCAGATGAAAGCTTAACGTGAGAAGGAGTCAGGGGTACACTTTCACGATGTCGTTACACGTGCACAGCGCGGCGTCGCAGCCAATTACCGGCGTCGTCCTGGCGTCGAAACTTTCTTCGACCGCGTCCCGGCGTTGTATGGCTGAGGCAGAGCACGTTCTGGCGACGACCTCAACCCCCTCACCATTTTTTCTTCTCCAACCTTCTCCCACATACTCCAACGAGCATCTCAAGTGAAACGATGCCAGGGGACGAGAGAACTCGAGAGGGGACGTACGAAACTACCCAACAATGTGTTGCGCTCATGGGACGGCGGGAAGCAAAAAATAAAAGCCAAGTTGCGAAACATGATGGGTCGTATACACCGAAACAGGAAAATCGCTCTCAAAAAAGAAGTTACCCAATCTTAGAACTGTATTACTCTGCGCAATTATTATTATTATTATTAGGCCTATTATTATTATTCTGTTTACAATATAATATTACTTTGTACTTCCACAAAAAATTTTCTTTAAATACCTAGTTGCCAATGTAATTTTTGTAACACTACAAAAAATCAATGTAAATTTTTAAACATGCTATCGTCATGGAATGTGTGACGTTAATATTTTACTTGGACATGAACAATATAACCTCAATAGGACTACGGCAAACACATCTATATAGGTACTTGTTGCTTGTTTTAAATTTTAAAAAAAAGTACTATTAAATGTATAATACGTATTTCACTTGTTATATTGCAACAATAAGTAATTATTTTCCAAAGAATTTCTTCAAAAGCATACAAAAATCTTCGACACTATTATAATGGAACAAGAAAATTTATAAAATTGAAGTAAGCGAAGATGCGATGTTAATCAGTTATAATAATGCAATTCCTGTGTAAATGTGTTTTCTGTAAAGAATGTTACCTTGTGACTTAAAACAAAACAATTACATATTTAAGCAAGCGAATATTAGACAGGCCTTAGTACTGTTATAATCACAACGACCAGGTCAATGTTTATACTGCAATCAAATTATGGGTACATGTGTGATATTCTATTGAACTCCTCAGCACAAGAAAGCTGTCTTGCAAAATTATACAGATGCAAACTTAGCTACGCCTTTCCCCTCGCTTCGGATCGACTGCGTACACTCAAATTGAAAGTACTTCAGGTTAGTTCAAGTTGTACCGGTTATTAGCATTAATTATATGAATTACATTTACAGGAGAGGGAGGGGGCAACTTAAGTTAAATGGGTAAGATGGAGAGCTTCATTCCACCAAAGACACACATGTACAAAAATTCAACACACAAAATTTAGGACAGGTGGGGTAGGTAATGTGGTACATGCTGGTGGAATGTAATGCATACTTCATTTACGTTTACGGCTGCACTTAATCTATACTAACTACGTCATAGGACTCAGAAGTAGTGAAGACACACATCGCAAATAAACAATCAACTGAAGTATTGTATTGTAATCGATGTACAACTTGGCATCACGAAATTATTATGGTGGAATTAGTACATACCGCCATTTTACTATACAGCCGAAGAGTTACAACCACACACAGGGCCTATTGCACGCATTATTTGGAGCAAAAATATAAAATACATGTGAGTCCCTGGCTAAGTGGAAATGGGCAGTTGTAGAAATGGGGCACATTTCACATGGGATGGCAGGCCTATAAATAATCAGCAGAATTTCCTAGATGCTTGGCTGGTGAGGTTGATCTGCGACTGTTGATATTGAATACAAACAACACAGTCTATCTAGATCACTAATTTTCATCTGCATTTCATTCATCGCATGTTTCAAATTACTGGGAACAGGGCACGCATGCATTTTACAATTCTTGCTGCAAATAATGTAAGAAACAGCCAAGTCCTATGTGGTAGTAAATCTTCAGGAATAACCCGGTCGACTTGAAACATGAATTGTTACATTTTATGGGCAATTTGTGAACATTCGAGCTTGCATTACAAATGTTAAAAATTAATGTGATATCCAAATACTTAGTCACAGAATGTGTATTATAAAGCTACTCCTTTCTGGATTGGTTATCAGTAGGGAAAGGAAAAAATTCGCCAATTCAATGGCTCACTTGCTGAAATCCAATGCTCTATGCATACGGACCTGAAAAATACGCGTTTTCTTTTAGGCACAGGCTAGAATTTTACCAACTGTAATTTCGTGTCACTTTCCTTGACTTATTTGACACATAGTGTAAGTCGCTGAGCCAATAATATAAATGTAACTAAATACCGGCCCATATCACTGTGCCAGTGATCAACTAATGAACAACCGCTGTTTGATTGAGTACACAGATATTCATGAAGGCTAGCATACAGGTTAGAAAACCCGCGAACTTTTCCCGTCTCTACCTATGCATACTGAAGTCCCCTATATTAATTTATTGTCTGCTGTGTTAGTGAATAGTGGCTAAAGGATAGAGCCGGTGATTTTTGATGGAAAGAATTATGCGGAATTTTGTTTCAGTACCTCACATGCACATCTGCCGTTTTGCTTCATGATTAGTGATTGGATGTTTTCAACTCTCAGCATCTCGGAGTTTTACCGGAAAATAACAGACGTGTGTTGTCGCAGTAACCTTATTCTAATTGGTACAATAAATGAGCGAAGCCTCTGCACCATAACATTCTGATAATAACCTTGAGCCAGAGCTGCAGATGTGAGCATGAGGCACTGAAACAAAATTCCGCAAAATTCTTTCCGCCAAAATCTCTGGTTCGTGGACAAACGGTTGAGGCTTGAGTGCAGGGGCGTCATTTGGGGGGGGGGAGGCAGGGTGGCAAATGCCCCACCTCCCTGGATTTAGCAGGATAAGTGTGCAAAATTTGTTTGTGTAATTTGTTATTTAAATAATGCTAACGTAAAACTGAAGTTTGTTTATTAAAGTGTCTAATTTATACATGCTTAATTAATAAAAAAAAAGATGCAACAAGGTCACTGTCACCGAAAAAAAAAATCTTGTCCCCCTTCCCCAATTATAACCTGAAATGACGCCACTGTAGGACAGTAAATTCTAACATACTGGTTATTGAACTCCAGAAATATTCCTTTCCCTTGTTATAAGCAAATTAAACAACTATCATAATTCTGCTGCTGTTGCTGTGAACTCTGACAATACTTCATTACCTATAGTACAGACATAACTGCACCGTAAATGTAGATGTTAGGACGACAAACAATTCACTTATGCACATTTACAATTATGGCGACTTACGCAATGAGCATGCTATCAGTGAGAAAAGTTTGCATGCAACAGAGATAAAAAACACACACACACACAACAAGAATCAAGTAAGTACACAGACAGCTTGCATTGTTACGGAGACCTTGCTACGAGGCAAAAGACAAATATGACGAGGAAACTACAAGGTAAGCCGCATCTTACAGAGCAAGTTACAAGTATGAGGTGACAATGCAGTACCACGTGACCAACCATGTTTGTTCCTAATATAGTGAGCTGTGTGTTCCTATGTTTTACTAATCTCGTGATACACAAGAGAGACTCATAAATTTTGACCGAAATGGTAAAAACAGGAGATACATAATGTTGAATTATTTTTCTCCTGCGGCACGATTTTGTTCTAAAATTTCTGGTACGACAATGTTAACTTTAAAAAGGACCTTTCGATGTCATTGTTTAGTTTCCTCACATTCAGTAATCATCACAAATGAAACACGCAACCAATGACGCTCAAAACATTATTACTATTCATAATTTATCGAGGGAAAACTCGACTGTTTGCTGGATTACAATGTACGTTCAGCTTATCAAAATATTACTAGCTTTAGCTTGTACGTGATTCTGTGGCCCTATTTGACTGAGCCAATAAGAATCCGGTTACCGTAATATTTTATGCCTGCTATTGGCCTGCAGACAGCTACATTGTGACAAACGTATGTCAACTAGTCATGCACGTTGCAAGAAATTGCAGAGTTTTCAAGGGTATGTCGATACAAAAATTGTCCACGATATATACCATAATCTGTGTTGACTGTATTTAGTTTCTTGGACGTACTCCATTGCAAAATGAATGACTGTCAAAGAAAACTAAACAAATAATAGAAAAACCATAAAATAAGCAGAGTATGGTTTGGTCAGAAAGATCATAATCTGTGTTACCTACCGAAAATTGTAATAATGAGTTCTAGCTATAAATAAAATTTTACACAAATTACGTATGGTTTCTCATTTGCCTCTCAAGACGTATGATTCTTCGTGGCAATCCACTCCTACGTGCATATTTCACACTGAAGTCTGATCTCTGGCACAAAAACTAGGGGTGTGTTTATGTGGCTGACCTATGGGTGTGGTTATGTGGCTGACCTATCAATGACCATGAGTTAATTTGCAAGGCACACAAACATCAGACAAAATCTGAAAGTGCAAAGTCACAGAAAAAAAAAACACGCCAAAAGCGTGGAAAATATTATAGTCAAAAAACATTGGTAACTGCTCCCCCTATTAATACAATGTGCATCAAAGCCATTTAAATAATCGAAAGCAATTTAACACTGTGCATTCTCAAAATGAATAACAAAATCATAATGGAATGATTGCAAAAAAAAGAAAATACAGTATTAACTCAGCACACATAGTAAACAAAACTTATCAATACAAATAAAGCAACGGCGTGATTATTTGCTATTAGCATGTTACATACATTGAAGCTCATTTTACTATCGTGACTGTAGCATTCACTAACACGTTTAGGCTGTTCGTGGTAAACATAGTAGTTTTTTTTTTTTTTTTTAAGACAGTATTGTCTAGAAGTATAAGCCCTCAGAATTTTTACTTTTCTAAGCGTCATGAAATACATAGGCTATATTGATCATATTTTTTTTTTCACCGATGTGTTATTGTTGACATCTTGCGAAAATAAAAAAAAAATTGACTGAAAAAGAAGAGGGGGTTTATAGAAAGGCTTTAAAAGTGCTCATTTAGCTGTGAATAGCCTGTTTGTGTCGACAAGTAATTCCAAACAACAGATAACGAGACAGACCCAATGCTCAGTCGTGTAATAAACCAGTTTGGCACATTCCAAGCGGCCAGAATCAATATAAAAGCCACGTGTCTACAGAGTCCTACATTGTAACGAGGGAAATTCTACAGGCTCTTACGACAAATGACTGATAACTATTGATTTGAAGAAAATGTACTACCTGCGTCTGATAACACCCTCGAACACAAAACTTTCACAGTTTTTTTTTTGTGCAGCTTATGTTCATACATTGCTGAATATAACATAAACTTGCTTTTATCAACCACAGTTCCGAAAGTACGATCAGAAATGAGCACCGCACGAGAATGAAAATGCCACAAAGTTCATAATAAAAATGGAAGAAGCTGATCGACCATAAAAATGCTTCGCTTTTCTTTGTTCAAAACACCAGAGAAGACATCAGCAAATTACCAAACTAACCCGAGGATGCTAATGACAGATATCTTTTTCACGAAAAGATAGTAACAAAGTGGCTGAGCAGAGACGAGGAAAAAAAACACAGAGTCCTTGGACAGAGCAGAGCAAGCATTTCAGACACGTCTCTAATATTGCTCCAATCAGATTAAGATTTTCGTGTCGCCAGCACGCGTCTGTGTTTTGTCAATTGAACCCCAAAACAAGTGAACGTTAACATCCAATCACTGACCACGAAGCGAAGCTACAGATGTGCACATAATTCATTGAAACCAAATATTATAAATAACTTTTCGCCACAAACTCGTAGTTCTAATCATAATTACTGTTTCTAAAATAACACGTAATCTGTTTCCCTGTAGTCACGCCTATGCTCAAGCCTTTCAGTTGCAAATTAATGTGTAATTTAAGTGTTGCAACGAACCAGTTTTATGGTCAGAACTGTAATGTACCAATAAAGTACTTGTTTATTCCGTGTAACCAATGAAGAATGTGAGTTGCGTTGATATTATTACATTTGTAGTTTATCTAATAGTTTGTACACGTAGCATTTCTCATAGTTAAAAACGCTGTAATCATACATCGTTATGAGTATCTACAGCTCCGACCATAAATCATTATGCTGTACAACTGTCCGTATTGAACACAATAAGCGCTAGAGACACATTTGTACTTTCCTAAAAGAGGGAAGATGTAAAACTATGAAACAATTTTGTTTAAAATGTGTTTAACTTTATCGACATTTTTTTCCCAAATCAAAACACTTTGATTTTAACTAATTATTTACTTAGCGGCGGTGAGAGTTTTAATTTATTTTAAAAGGTTTTACCCATTTGTAGGATATATTGAAATTTTTTGCTACAATGCAAATATTTAAGCGTTCAAAGTGTTTGTCTAACGACATGTCAAAGTCCAAATTTGCATACGACGGGTTTTACAGTGGACAGAGAAACCAACAAACTTACCTAAATTAATTATTTACGCTGAAGAAGAGTGAAAATGCAAAAAAATACAAAAATAATAATACAATTACAGTAAGAAATAGTCACAATGCTTGTCTACAAAACAAACCGTATCTCGTATAAATATAAAAATTATTAAAACAATAAATAATTTTAAGTGAATTTCACCCCTTTTCCCTCAAGAGCGAATGATAACAATCTTGAATTTTTGTATTTTGTGTGATAACTTTTCTTATGGGTAAATTTTTGGAACTAACCTAACTACGGAATAGAATATATACTGATATAATTTTAGACGCAATTAATCTTTATTTTCCGTTACTGTTGTTAACAGATAACTTATAGTTGCAGTTAAGAAAGTAATAAACAATGTCTAACTGCAATTCCATCCGTGACAAAAGTAACAACAACAAAATTTGTACTGTATCTAAAATTCTATTAGTGCGTATTATATTTCGTAGTTAGGTTAGTTCCAAACATTTACCCAGAAGAAAAGTTATGACACAAAATACAAAAATTCAAGATGGCGACCATCACTCTAAGTCATTTCCGAACACACGTACTTTTTTCCGATAAAAATTTTACTACATATTAAAACTGCTTTCAACATACTGTAAGATAGTCTTACGATTTTTGCACTCATTTAGGTTCAAAGAAATAATCATTGCAAAAGCATTAGAACCGCGTACCGTTAGCTTCAGTCGTACGTCCAATAACAACATTGCTATTCACAACTACACGGCAGATAGAAACCTCGCGTATCCCCCATCCTTATTACTGGAGCAAGCTCAGCAACGCGCATGCGCAAAAAAAAAGTGAACAAACATGCCACAGACACACACACACAATAGATACAGTCTACTTTGGATACTAACCAATAATCGAGGTAGGTCGGGGCGTTGTTGCTGCAAAAAGAGAAAGAAAAATAGGTGTTTTGCGATTCAAAAAAACTGGGGCGAGCCACACATCAAATACACAAAACATGTCAGTCAAAACACACACACAACCACAATTCAAAAACCCACTTCAGTGAACACAACGTGTATTGATTACGTTACATCATCTCTGATCCCTTCCTGTAAAAAATGTACAAGGCATGCACACTCTGAGCTGTAATACTAATATTACATCTAGTTCACAACAAGTCAGTAACACAGTACTAAGAATACGTGCAGAAATATCTCCTATGGGGTAAATGGTGTTAGAGCAGTGAAGTGTGAGTGTGTTCCAAGGAAAGTGGACCTTACGACTGTTCACAAGTCTTGAGTTGTCTGTGGAACAATTAAGACATTTAAACAGTAAACTGGTTGATGCAGGGATAATAGATGCAAATAACGAGAAAACATTATCTAGTCACACGACATCCTTAAGAGTTAATGGACCTTACCTTACACAATGGGTCATATGCCAAAATATTTCAAACACACAAAAAATATTTTTTTTTAATTGACATAAATGAATAAATTGTCACCATTTTCAGAATTTTTTTAAAAAGTAGAAAGGAATTTCGCCCATAATATCTACTTTCAGTTTAAATTATTTCATTCGAGTAGGTCACTCGGTTTTTGTCATTGCTACGTTCCCGTAACTTTCAGATTTTGACTTCGTCATGCCGCCATGGGAAGATTATGAGAAGAAAAAGATTTTTACAACGATAAATGTAGTTACAAGTAACGTGTATAAAACGAACACTGTACTATACAAATATAAAATTATGCATTTTCACTACGTGAACGCGCTTAAAGTGGCCGCCTACCTCACGCCTCTGATGCGTTGCAACATGTTCGTGAACAGGTTTTTGCACGAAAATATTCCACGTGTGCCCATTGTATCAACGTACGAAAAGAAATCAAACTTCGGACAAGGTCGAAACCTCATTGTTAAGACACTATGCTCATTAAAAAACACTGTTTCTAAGCCCTCCAACATGGCCACAAACGGTCTTTTCAGACTTCCGCGATTCAAAATGTACTAACCGGATGTATGTGGAACTCAGATTGCCACCTGCATTGAACTTAACTGCAGACTTTCCACCGATAAAAATATATAGTCACCGCTTAATGTCCCACAGTAAAACCCGTTCGGCGAGAACCTTGCACGCTAGTTCAGCGCTTGACTCGTTGAGGCGACGCGGCATTTGATGCGCGCTTCAAGGTCGACCTTACTGCTCCGTCGCTTTTGAGCCTCTCACGCGCGGGTAGGCGGCGCCCTTAAAGCAGAGTACATACACTATGTCGGCGCAGCCACGTGTGACGGGCCAGAGGCGCCGAAGACCCCGTCACCCCGGGGGTGGTTAACGGCGATGGGTCGTCCTTTTGCGACGTCGCAGACACCATCCACGTCGCCGTCATCTCATCGCGTCGTCGCGATAAATATCCCCCAACCCTCCCCTCTTCCTCACACGCGCCGCGCAATCATGTCGCAATTTCAATAAAAACCACCCTCTCCAGAGCTCGCTGCGCCGCATCTCAGGACTTCATTACTCACCCCACCGCTCGCATTTTTGTCTTCCTCAACCCTCCTTTATACCTCCCCCGCCTTCCTCCGTCATCGTACTCTTTTTTATATTTTTTACCTCCTTCCTCTCACCCTCCCCCCCCCTTCCTCAATTCAGCCCGCCTCCAGCGCTCTCTGGAGGTTTATATTAAAAACTCGGAAGAAGAGCTTTCAAGGAAAGTTCCTTCCTCCGCCTCGCCTACTTCTTCAGGCTCTTCCCAACCACCCCCCGCCTCCCTCCTCACAACTTCCTTCGTCCAACCCACCCCGTTTCTTAGAGTTCCGCGATTTTTACCCCGCCCCCCGTCCAATCCCCCTTCGCCCTTTTCATTCCACCTCGCGAGTCCCTAATCAACATTCCAATCCAGTCGCTCCTTGATCGAAAACTCACCCCCTGGAAACGCCGTCGGCGAGGGAGAGATGGCGGGAGGAGGGGGTGGGATCTCACGTAGTAAATTAAGCCTTGCCGAATACTTCGGCTCCTCCTACCTCCTACTTTAACCCTCGCAATTCTCAGCCCAGGAGCTAGAGAGAAAGAGAGGGGAAAAAATCCTTCATCCATCACATTACGTACACGGCTGTAATTCGCTCCCCGGAAATACGAAACAGAGAACTCCCGCCTTGGAATCCAGATGTTCTGGGAAGCGCGCACCTGGAGAAGTGCGAAGATGAACACGCTGACCTCTGTAAACAACTGGAGGTCCGTTGTTCGACCTTCCCTGGAGAGTGCAATCACGCGCACGCAAGCGCGATTTACGCCACCTGCAGACGAGGAAAAAAAACCTGTTTCCAATAACGCCGTTCTTCTTTCTATCTTACACGCTGGCGAGCGTTCAGTTTAGGCAGCCAAAGAAATGCTGTGAAGTTCTTGAATGGCACATTGTAACTGGCGAATGTAACGCGGACTCAACTACCAATAGTGTGACAGCTCGCAAGTTATTTACACGTCATTAAACACAGTCAGAAATATAATATTCGAGGTGGTCGTCGGCCCAGGCCGCGGGAGCTGCGTACAGAACTTCGACCGTTACCAGATTATTCGAAAACTACGCATCGCACATGAGCGATGTCTGCTTAGGAGTAGCATTCAAGGAAGGCCATACATAGTCTTCCATTTAATTCAAACAACCGCAAATAACTCAAAATTTTTTTTAACGAAATGCTTTGAAAAACGTTGAGACTGTGTACAGTCATACGATACACAATTTCACCAGAGCGGTTTTTTTGATAATGTACCGTTTGTAAAAAAAAATTGTTTTGCTTTATTTTGGTTCAATTTCACGATGAAATTTGTAATATTTTAGGGGTAAAACTCTGAAAATCCGTTAGGTGTATTGCAACAGAAAAATTCAGATACAAGCGATGATATATTAGTGTAAAAACTGTAAGAACAAATTTTTTATACATGTATTAATTTCGTTTAAAAAAATACGCAACCACTGCAAAACTAAAGATCGAGGCCTTAAAGAACGTACAAGTGCGTATATCACTTTAAGTTATCCACTACTTATTATACGAGGGTTAATTTTGTTTCAACCTCCGATCGGCTGTAATAAAAAAACGGGAATGAATTAGTAAATTATTTTAATGTCAAAAGAAACGTACATCTTTACACTATTTGTCTACATAATCACCGTGCAGATTGAGGTATTTGTCGTAGCGATGCACCAGCTTGCCGATACCCTCTGCAAAGAATGATGCCTCCTGCCTATTCAGCCACGTTTTAACAGTGTCCTGCAGTTCATCATGGGTGTTGAAGCGTCGTAGTTGTTCAACGTGGGGACAAGGTGGAAGTCACTCGGTGCCAAATCCGGACTGTAAGGAGGGTATCGGCAAGCTGGTGCTAGGTACGACAAATACCTCAATCTGCACGGTGATTATGTGCAACAATAGTGTAAAGATGTACGTTTCTTTTGACATTAAAATATTTTCCTAATTCATTTCCGTTTCTTTATTACAACCGATCGGAGGTTGAAAAAAAATAACCCTCGTAGCTTAGTATCTGACGGCTGAAAATGGGTGTTTTTGCACCCCGCCTACGAGAAACAGCGGTGGGCGCCATTAAGCGTTCAATGAAGGGGGTGAGGCAGGGGGGTTGGTCTGTTCCTCTTTCCCCACGTCACAACCCTGTCGCTACCCCACTGCGCTATATGTAGCCATTACTGTGTGAAAACATAACTCTTTCCTGCAAACATATTTCTTACAAAGTTTTATATTGGTAGGTCGGCAGTCATATATGATTAACATCTAAACCTTTCACTTGGGCTATTCCCGATACATAAAATAGTTTACTTTAAAATACTCAGGGGCGTACGCAGGGGGGTGTTTTGGATGTCCAAACATCCCCCGAAATTAAAAAAAAAACGTATGCATCTTTAAAAATATTACAATGTCAGGCAAAAATTGATGTAACTTAAATCCAATATTTGCACCCTGAAATCAAAATTTTCCCGGGAGAGGACGCCCTAGTACAGGATGCAATTGTACACCCCCAAAAATAAATCCTAGCTACGCCCTTGAAACACTGAATAAAACAAAACTTGACTGAAGTTTCTAAGAAAATTTTAACTAATTAAATAACTATAACATACATATATTTATTTACAAACGTCACGAATGAATGAAATTGCTCATGACATATTTACAATACGTATCTCATTAAAGTAATATACGACAAAATAGCACGTATAAGGAAAATGCCAACTAAGTGTGCGGGAATGATACAATATTGTACTGTGACATTTCCCATACCACGTATAGGATAAGGTTCAGCTTTAGTCGCATTATTAGATTATTTTATATTTCACGTTCATGAAAAGCTGAGCAGAAAAATTTTTGAAATTTACTATGTATTATAACGTTTTGTATTTAATTTGTGCGTCAGTTCAAGCTTCGTAGTAGTAAATTAAGAACATAAAAAATTCTGCACTTTTTGCGGCCTAAGTACACTTTAAAAGTTAAACTGCAAGGTAGCCTAAAA
Organism: Medauroidea extradentata; assembly: GCA_003012365.1. Taxonomy (NCBI): domain Eukaryota; kingdom Metazoa; phylum Arthropoda; class Insecta; order Phasmatodea; family Phasmatidae; genus Medauroidea; species Medauroidea extradentata. The sequence goes on along the minus strand of PNEQ01020726.1, from coordinate 2,121 downwards.
TAAATTCATGCTATAATAACAAATTTTACACTTCCCTTCTCACATTACAAAAAAAAAATAAGCTAAAAATAAAATAATCCCACAACGCGACTGGCGTAGAGCCTTTTCCACCATGTAGTGTATACGAAATTTTCCGAACTGTTTTTACAGTGTAGAAGACGTGTTCGCTTTGTTTCAGCCAGGAAGTGTACTCGGCACGATGTAAGATGCCAGCACCGGCTCTCCACCACCTCCCCCTTTCACAACTGTATTATTTATTGAACGAGCACCCGCTCGACTCGAAAGAAAGCCGGCGAGGAAGGAGTGGGTGTTGGGAGGGGGAGGGGAGGAGAACATCGCACGTATTTCGCGAGACACAGAGAGAGACAGAGAGATACAGAGAGAGATACAGAGACAGAGTGATATGACGGCAGAGGGATGCATGCATGCACACTCCCGTGCCCCAGAAAACCGCTCGCTGAGAAGTTTCCGCTCTATTCACACATACGCAAACACTTCTTTTTAAATTGTAATTTACTCGAAAACGCTTCGATTCAGCACTTCCGTGTGAAGGCCACGCCCCCGTAGTTTTAAAGTGACATTGAAAATATTAGTTTTTAAAGCAACAATTTCCATACCAAAGAAGCCCTACAGTGTTTTGCCAGAAATATGTCATAATTTCTACGTAATTTTTGGGTTGAAATAAATTTCATAGTTTTTCAAAACTATTGCACCCAATGTGTCACCAAGTTCGTTGCAAAAACAAGCCAAAATCAAGTAAAATAATTTTTGCAAACGAATGGTGCATTATTTTGCAAAACGCCTACAAAAAGTATTGTGAATCGTATGACTACTCTCAGTCAGGAATTTTTTCAAAGCAATCCGTTAAAAACGTTTTGAAATGTTAGCACCAGTGTGAAAAAACCTACCTAGCATGTACATGCACTAATACGTCCCTATCCACGCTGTTATTTCAAATAATTACTAGGCTATTAAATTATAACACAGATGTAACTTGATTTTACTATGTAGCCTAATTTTCTCAAAGCAAAAAATCACATAATGTTTGCTATACTAACTATCGACTTAAAGATTTAGTATAAGCTATTCGCAGCACATCTATGTGGGATTTTACGGTATAGGCTATGCCCCCGATGAGGATTTTTTTAAAAAATTATATTCGCAAACCTTTAAAGCCACAGGGTTACTATTTAAGCTGATTTTTCGAATATTATATTTTTAGTTCGTAAAGGAAGCAGAATTCGTAAAACCGTTACGTACATATGTTGAAAATATTTTTTACTGCGTAATGTAATTTTTTTTAGCAAACGAAACTTCGGCCAGTAATCGATTTTAAGGAAATACCTTAAATAATTACCCAAAAATACAAAATTTTCGATTTTGAAAGAAATTAGAATACGTAGTAAAAAAAACTTCAACAACATAGGCTATTTACGTGACGGTTTTATATCAGCTCAATTTCAGGATTTAAAGTAGTGTCTACAAAAAAAAAAGGGTAAATTTGAACGAATAACGCAAAATAAAATTTGTTCTAGTACCATATGTGTAGGGTAATTAAAAATTCACGTTGTTTTAGGCAACAGACTAGACTGCAAAATGTTGTGCCCCAGTTTGATGTCTGTCATTGGCTCACAGTTTCGTGGTGAGCGCGTCTGGATAGTTTAAGAGCGGCCAATGATGCCTCACAGACACACAAACGCAGCCTATCTAGGCAGGCCCCTTAACCCAAGCACACGGATGACTAGGCCTTCTCTCTCATCTATTATGATCCAACAACAATTACATAAAGCCACTGAATCTGCTAGATATTTTTTTTCTTTGCCCTCTTCTACGCAGTGACCTAAAAAAACCCATGCCCTTACTAGAATTCAAAACCCGAGAAAAAAAAGATCTATCCTAAAATCTTCCTTCATTTCTTCCGACCTTCCTCTTGTCGGATGACAAATCTATTCCGACCCCGGATGGTTCCCGTGGAGTGAAATGCGACGTGTTGGCCCGTGGAGAGGGAGGGGGGGGTAAGGTTACGAAGGGGTCGGACTGCTTGGAAGGGAAGTTAAGTTTTATCTCCCCGACATTTCTGAGCTGCTTCCGCCCAGAGCATCCCAGTTAAACTCTAGCCCA
>PNEQ01020725.1:13548-73683 GCA_003012365.1 Medauroidea extradentata | reverse complement strand
ACAAATTTTCATCCCTTAATATCAAATGGTTCCCGTCAAATTCAATAAAAACCATACTTGCAACCCCATCTTCACAGGGGTTTCCTGCCCTTAGGAGTGGTTTCCAGGCATTCGTTGCCAGACATTTTCTAACTGTTATTTTGCAAGGAACATCCTGTCACAGTTTGTCGCAGAGCTGATGACTCACCCTGTATATGCAATTACATTTTACTCATGTCGAAAACTAGGACAGACCTACTTCCATTATGTACTTTTCTCCTTCACCTTCAAGAAACAGCGATCTAAAAATATCAAGCCATGTGAACTATTTCAAGTATCTTTAATGACATACGGTAGGTAGAGATGATGGTTTATCGCGGGAAAACGTGACTGTTTGCTGGGTTTCAACGTACGTTAAGCTACCATAACATCACTGGCTTTTGTATATACGTGGAGCGGTTACCCTATTCGACTGGGCCAATGAGATTCTCGGTATTGCAATATTTGGTGCCTGTTATGGGTCTGAAGACAACTACGTTGTGTCCGACGTATACAACCAAGACATACATGTTGAAAGTAACAAAAGTGTTTTCAAGGGTATGTAGACACAAAAAATGTTCGCGATACACCACCATCTCTAACGATAGGGTTAAAGTAAAACGTAGCGTCTATATATATATAATAGTTTTTTATATTTCGTGGAAAACGACCGTATTCCCAAAACAGTTATTTTGCATATAAGCCCAAACACTGATTTTACAGAATACTTGAAACCAGAAGTCAGTACGCTCACGTCCAGACACCAGAGAAGTAGGTATAGGTCGTTCGGTGTATACTGATCACTAAAAATTTAACCTTTGAAAAATATCATCAGCCGTTGCTGAATTGAATTCAACTCTAACCATAGTTGTCTTACTGCTTCTAAGGTTGGCAGCGAATTGCCGAATATAGTTTCGTGTATTTTTCTGTTTTGGTACAACAAAAGTAATTAAATCCACTGAAATATAAATACTTGTGCTTTATATGACTAATAAACCATTTTCTATCAATCATGTAGGTTCCTACCGACTGCACAATTTATCTTTGATGAGCAAACATTAAGTGCCGTGTTCAGAGACGTTAGACACTACCCGTCGTTAGGCATTACGTGCGGAAAATTGTAATTTAGCAGGGTTTTTTGAGTGCTCACTTTATGCCGAATTGCCTACAGGTTACACAGCATAACGTCTAATAGACACATATGCCGGTTGTGATGGAACCCGTGACTCAGAGAATCATTGACAGGATAGGACAGCGGTCATAGCTTACATTACCAACCCATTTTCTCCTAGAGCGAGTCCAGTGTTTTGTGTATTTTACACTTCGCTCGGTCTACAAGAGGACCACCGTGGCCGAGTAGTCAGGACCACACGCCTCTCACCAAGGCGATCCGAGTTCGATTCCCGACGGGGTCGTTCCCGAATTTTCGCATGTGGGAATCGTGCCGGACGATGGCGCAAATTTTCTCCGAGGTCACCCGTCTCCTCCACCCTTATCGTTCAGGCGGTGCTCCATGCTCACCTCATGTCACCCCTCACCAACGCTAAAGACTTGTCCTAGATGTTAAGAGTTCGTGGTAGATAAATAAACGCTGAAAACATCAATTGATTTCTACGCTTTTCTCGAAGCCAATATGGATAAAATACTCAATGACAATCCCAGATAATGGTATTTGCTAACTTTACGAGTAAACTTTTATCTAAAATTACTAATAATGAGCACGCGTGATCGCTTGCGTCACACTTAAATGCACGAGGTTTCGGTGATGGAGACTGTGCTTCAGAAGTTCGTAACACTGTAAACAATTTTGTTTAAATCGTTGGCAAAAACAACTGTCTAGGATTACTATTGTTTAATTTTCGCAAATTGGCTTCAAGAAACCAACAGTTATAGATTAATGCTTTTAGTGTTGAATTATGTACCACGCCCTCTTAAGGCGGCCGCCTGGCTGGCGTTCGAACAGCGTGCAGCGTGTACAGAGTTACGTTTTTCTCAGAGACCAGTATACTTGCGTCCACAGTACTTATCTACGAAAAGAAAACACACTTCAGACTACTTGTGAATGTCACTTTCAAGACATCACACACATTGGAAGCATTATTTTAAAGCCCTCAAACTCGGCTAAAATCGGCTTTTTCACGCGGTTGTTTCTCAAGATATATGTAACGGATTTGTTCGAGATTGAAGTCTACAAGTACATTGGACTTTGCTACAGTGACGCGTCCAATAAAATGATAAGTGTCACCGCAGCCCCACAGTAAAAACGTTACGGCGGGAACACTACAACTTCGGCCATAGAGGCGATAACACAATACATGTGCTGACAGACGTCGCTCGTAGCAGCCCATCGATTTGCACCTCACACACACACAAACATAATCCTTCAGCGGTGACTAAAATCTTTCACTCACTCGGTCTACAGAACCAAGAACATTCACACAGGCATCTCTTATTAGTAGGGGCCGGAAAATTTCGTGGATTCAATGACTTTCATGTTAGGATGCTGCGCTACCCTATGCAGACTCAAGCACCGACTACTAGTCAACTAGCTGCTGCTCAGTGGAACAACAGACAATGAACCAGCAGACGGGGCTTGAATATGCATAGTACAATGAATTCTAGCCTGCGGGACATTGAATTAGCGAAATTTTCCGGCCCCTACTCATTAATGCAATACAACACGATGGTTCCGAGCTCAGGCAGGATCGCTATAAATGATTGAAGTAAACGAGGAAATTTGAGCCAGCTGCTCTACCAGATACACGCGCCAGTCAACCTGATGGACTGAGGGATTGAGGATCACCATCTGTTGCTAATGATGGGCTGTTTACAAAGTAACGCCGCCATTACAATCGGCAGTCTGAGGTGAAATATTTGTATTAAGGCAAGTTGACAGCCTCAAGGAGAAACACGCTGGGTTATTAGGCGAGGGTGAGTCTGCAGTGGTTCGCCATTGCCTGCCATAGGGAAGGGTATGAAGGCATAATTACAACTCCCCTTCCTGAACCTAGGGAGGTAACATTAAATATTTCCTATCTGACCAAGATAGGAACCTATGACCACTGGCCCGCCGGTCATAGGAGCACTTACCACTGGGAAAAGTGACTGGACGACATATACATATAATATCACGTACAAGTGATAAGCTCAAAAGAATGCAGACATTATTCACAGTAAATAAATATTTTCAACATGTATGTAACAGCCATTTTTAGTAAAGTGACATTCCCATGTAAGTATCCTAAAATAATTAAAGCTACATTACGTCGAAAAAAGTCACACTGCCTATGGCAATACCTTTAAAAAATCAAAGTTTCCCTGAAACTGTTCGTCCACAGAAAGATAAACACGCAGGAAGTTTCAGAGGAAGAGAAGGAAGGAAGAGAAAACGCAAGCAACAACATAGTACCACAGGTCGGCGTTATCTGCCCCGCGACAAGCGGACAGACCCGGAAGCGCGACGCGTAAATTACGACCCCAAACAAGCCGACAACTGGATAACTGTCGGCCCGTAAGTTACGACGGAAAATTGGGGTAATGGATGTTTACAGCGCGCGAATTCCGCGTGGGACGCAATCAGCTCGGTAGAAACATATAGTCAGGTCATGAATAAAAGAGCCGTCCTCATCGACGCCTTGCATCGCCGCAAATACCTGCGCGGGGCACTCTGTCACAACGCCCTCCCTTAATGACAGGCAATAGTCATTACAGCGGCGGTGACTGCAATCACTACGTGCGGTCCAGGATCACCGCCGGATTGCATCCCCTCTCCCCGGGCTCCTAACGACGACGCCACTAACCCCGATACAATCCTCTCCCCTGCAGAAGCCATCGGAATACGATAAGAGGTATCCCGCGATACGACCCAGGATCAGGGAAGGAAAGGTATCGAGGAGTGGAGGGGGAGGGGGAGGGATAATCCGGGCACCGGTGTTGATGTCGGCGCTCAACTGCTCTCTGGAATCCATTAGGCGCGACGTTGGTTCGGCCACGCCGGGGACGCCACTAAACGCCACTAGCCCGCTCGTTAACACGGTTCAAGATGTGGCGGTCCCGTTAACGCGGTGCTTTCCCCGCGGCTTCACGGCCTCACGACGATCAAACACGACTATTTTTCCCCTTCAGGTGGCAATCTAGTAGTGGGAGTCGCTGTTTAAAAACGCGTTACTTCGTACCTAAATACCACTTAATACAAATTCTCTTTTACGAGATGATGCTAGTGAACATCTTGATTGGCGAGGACAGGGTAGGGATTAAAGCAGCAGAGGCACTTCCCTATAATGCTAATGGGAAGTTCTTTCCTAATAATAACCCTGAGTGCGGCACTTGAGATCAAATCATACAATCCCGCATACGAGGCAGGCGTTATCAGGAAGATCGGTCATAGTAAAAATATGCACGTCAACAATTTACAGAACCACTGATTTTTGGAGAAAAGAATTCTCCACCAATTTGTTTCAATACTTTACGGGCACATCTGCAGCTGTGCTTCATGGTTATTGGCAGAGCGAATTTGTGAGTAGCGCCGCAAATTTAACTGTGACAATAATAACAAATTTACTGCGATAACACACGCCGGTCATTTGCAAGCAGAGCTGCATATGAGGTCATAAGTAGGGGCACAAGTGTTTCTCGTATTCGTCTCGCAACAGCCTAGACTTCTCAATTCTATGTATGCACTGGCCGAAGTTGAAAATTCCAACAGTACAACTGGGTAGTACATGTAATCTTCATGTCTTGTTTCCTTATTTATCACTGGCTTGCAGTCGTCAAAGATGTTAAAACATCTGTCGTCTAATCACAGAAGTATCGGTGAAGTATACGTTATTGGCGTTCAACCTGACCTACAATCAACACGCGAAATAATTGTGCTTCTACTCATAAGGCACTGAGACAAGTTGGGGCAAAATTTTGTTCCCCAAGAATCAGCATCTCTATCTGGCATAGGTAGGGACCTGAAAAATTCGCGTTTTGTTATGTGTACACGTTATAATTCAAACAACTGTAGGTTAATGTCACGTTCGTAATTGACTCTTGACTCATTCGACACATGCTGAAGAGTCCTGAGCCAGTTACGAAGAAGTAACTGAATTCAGACCCAATCATGCGATATCACCATGTCAGGGAGTCTAGCCTACAGGTCAGTGAACCAGCGGAAGATTTTCTGACTCTAGGCATAGAACGAACTGTGTCACTAGAAGCAACAAAATATTTGGGTGATAAATACGTTTCGCCGGGTTTCTTACGACATTGCTCAGACCGAACACACTAATGTCAAGACTCAGAATTTGTGCATAAAGTTGAAAAGTCTGTATATGCGATAGGGAAATACGTATGCAATTAGTTCTGTATACATGAAAAACAATTAAGTGATTACTGTTTTAAAAAAATATGACAAACGCAGGTCACAGGAGACGTGAAACAATTGGTGCAATTTTCTGCAGTGAACACTGCCACACTTATTACAATAATTGTTTCCAAGTGGCCTCGTGACATACACATTCACATAACTCGCGAAGAAATAATGATCAGAATCCTCAAGCAGTTCTCTAAAGGGTGAGGTAAAAAGTTAAGAGTTGATTCCTTACAGGGAATCGATCAAAACTGACCACATTACCAAATGTCCGAAAATCTCATTTTATTGCGTATGAATTCATCACAATCCAGTTAGGCAAAGAGTATGAATAAAATGAAATATAATAAGGTAAAAAAATATACAAAATTTACTAATGTAGACAATAGTATATAAGGAATCAGATAATTTTTATATGTATTCCTCTGCGTCGTCGATTGCGTTCAGGAAGTCATCATGGTGTTGCTGGTTGGACTTCGGGGAGATTCTCGGAGGATTTATAGAATGGTCCGCAACTTAGCACTAAAGTTGTACATTGCAGAGGGGCACTTTCCGAATTTAAATAGCATGTTAGAATGTTTAACATGACACGTACAGATTCCATTAGTTGTGCACCCAGTAAAGCGCTTTACTTCGAAAAACGTGAACGAAATGAACAAACAGTAGTTAGCAACCATACAATCGATCATCCTGGATACTATCATAACAATGTTCCTAAAACACTGTGAATAGTACAGCAACACTGCACAAAACTGAGTGGCAATACAAAAGTTACAAGAAGTAACGAATGCATGCGTATGAATTCGTTGCGGTGACAGAGAAAATGTTCCAAGTACCAAGGACTCTTTCCTTCTATGCTTCTCATGTCTCACATGTTTGCGATTTTTTGAACTGCCCTTACACTCAATCATAGTTGATCTAATTTAAGTACTTCCCTATATTCCCAGGCACACATGGTCAAGAACTGTTTTCTTCCTTTCCCTGTTAAGAATCATCACCCCATGAAATTTGCGCACGCAGCCCGACTTGTATAAAGCTGTTACATAACACGTTAAATGTTTGAAAAGTCGCCTTACACAATGAAAATGACCCGATACAAAACAAACAAAAAACTGAAAGAAAATATGCTTCGTTGTCTATAAATTAGTCCTTCTAGCGACGTTTTTAAAACGACAAATAGGTATAAGAGCTGTCAGTGATTCGTATTACGGACGTTTAAGTGTGGAAAATTGTAATTTTATACTTATTTGTAAAAAAAAAAAAAAAAACGTGTTAGTTTGCTGGACGATATTTGGGACCACATGTTCCTCATTGAATAAAACAATAGTTCAGCCAGTTGTCCCATTATGGCATCTCAAAGTCAAAATTTGAATGTTTTCCGTTCTTATAAACCGCCGTAACCAAAGAACATTACCGAATAAAAAAATTCATATTGAAACGTGCCACTGACCACTACAAAATATTTTAGTAATTTAAAAAAATTGCTGGGATTCTTATTATTGAAATTACCACTTTTTATACCAATTATTTGACTACTTAAATTACTACCTAAAATAATAAATAATTTAAAAAACGCAGGAAAACTGAGAACACATAGATTAGTAGAAGGTTTTCAGAGCACAGCCTGCAGTGTTGCCAAACATATTGAACATCTGGTAAAGAGTATTATTAGACAATATATTATAAAGGAAGTCACGAGAGAACGTATAGATGTCGCTCTCGATAGACAGTCGCAGGTAACGACATTTGTCAGAGAGAATGGACCCCATGGCCATGTCACACTATCCCCACTCCAGGGACAGTATACACAAAGCGAAGACGACAGGCGAACGATGCGGCATAGTGTAACCAAACACGAAAAATCAACAATTTACTGATAAGTGCCTACGATAAATTAACGTAGGCAATTCAAGATATTCTCGTTTTGTTTACTTAAGGATTTTAAACATATTACAGTGATTCGAGTTGTTTCCGAACATTAGATTTTTACGCTTTTTCCCGTAGCCTCTTCCTTGCGACGATGTTCGACGGAGTGGTCGTCGAAAATGACGTCATTAATGGGAACAGAGGTCCAACTGCGCCTGTGAATCCCCCAGACGCGAGGCTATGACCAGAGTGTCCGGAGAGAAGTTTGTAAGAGAGACGGTAACACGAGAAAGACACCCGGACTCAACCGATTTCAGATACCCTTTTATACCAGAAGGAAGTTTCTTCGCCGCAGTGGAAGGAGTTTGGTGAGAGAGGGTGTGAGGTGCGAGAGACGAGGCTTGGAACCGCAGTCGCTGCAACCCCGCCCTGGGAGACGACGATGCCGCGGGCTGGCGCTTGCCAAACAGCGGTCCACGACCTCTCCAGCATCCCTGCCTGCATCTCCGTTACAGCATCTCTGCCTCTGCGACTGAGCGTCCTCGCGATGCCAGCTCCGAGCACTACACAAATGCTTGCTGTCTTTCTGCGTATGACGTCACCAGTGACTGGATGTAGTTATATTGAACATGCTCCACTGCGATACAAATGTGTCAATAAAAACTACAGAGAATAAGAAAATATAAATGAGCAAAGTATGTTTTTGTCGACAAGATGCATACACAATATAAAATTTCATAAATTGAATCAGGTCAGATAAAACAAGGACATCCAAATAAGAAAGAAATAACAAGACACCAACAAGGCGAACAACCCAAATTTGAGGCCTGTTTTGACTAAAGAACAAGCAGATAAAATAAATGAACCACACAAATACGACACAACGATGAGAAGAACCAAAACAAAGCAGTTGTTTTATGTTTATTTATTTTACTATTTTCTGTAGGTTTCTACGCATCACAATGGAGTATGTCTAAAATAATACATCAAATCATGCACTCCCACTGCACAACTATTTCAAAGATCACGTCACCAGTGCTGAAAACATTGCAGTTAAGGGGTGGCTCCCTGCAAAATTTCAATTGTTTTAATAATTTTTATATTTGTATGAGATGTGGTTTGCTTTATAGACATATCTTGATACAATTTTTACAGTAATGAAAATTTTCTAGCTTTCATGATATTCGTATAATGACAGGTCAAAGCTCAAATTTGCATAAAACGGTTAAGAAAGGAAAACCAACTGACTTACAGAAATGAAATAATACACAGTAAAAAACAGTGTCGCGGGCTACGTCAAGGTGTGTACAAAAACAGTATTAATTACGTTCTGTATTTTTTAAAAATTGCTCAAATTAATATGAAAAATTGCCAATACTATGCAAATAAAAAAATACAAAAAATTTCAATGCGGTTTTTTATACATACCTCGACGTAGCCCGTGACACTGATCTCCAGTGTAAATTATTACAGTCAGTTGGTTTTCTTTTCTTGTATAATACCATTTTATGCAAATTCGTACTTTGACGTGCCATTACGCAAAAATTTTGAATGCTAGACAAAATTTTAACTACCGTAATAACTCGCAAATATTTAAAGAAACTCCCGACTCACGGGGTGTTAAATTTCAAATCGATCAGACCAGTAAAATTGCTCACATTCACTGAAAAAATTAATTAGAAAAGAGATGATTATCTTTAAACAGCTGAACAGATTTCCTTGAATCATAGTTAAGAACCATCTCGATCCCGTCAGCTTTCAAACAAAAAACACTGCATCAAAATAGGTCCATTCGTTTAGGAGCTACGATACCACAGACAGATACACAGATACACCAAACTTATAACACGCCTCTTTTTGCTTCGGGGGTTAAAAATAGTCGCGATACATGCCTACAAAACAAACCATGTCTCGTACAAATATAAAAATTATTAAAATCATTAAAATTTTGCGTGATCCCCCCCACCCCAATCCTTAAAACCGCCTCCTACCTAACCGTCACAGGCTCAGAAGTGATGGAGCTATAAGGACGACCTTTAAGCGCGCATCAAACGCCGCCGCATCGCCACAACGAGCTAGCAAGCGTGCAAAATTCCCGCTGATCCATATTTACTATGGGACTTTAAGCGGTGACCATTTCATTTTATTGGTGGAACATCTGTAACAAGAGTCAGTGCATGTTTCTGTATGAGATTAATATAAGTCAAGTAAGTACATTTTGGAGTACGGAAGTCTGAAAAGTCTGTTTTTGTTGGAGGGTTTTGAAACAGTGTCCAAGTCCGAAGTGTTTTCTTTTCATACATTCGTAAAAAAAAACTACTCAGGGACACACTGGAACGCACTTGAAGAGTGTGGTAGGCGACACCCTTAAGGATTGACCAAAATCTCTACACTTACTAACGGTTGGATGTTCTACAAGCGCTGTTCAATACCATGATCTGACATTTGTATTAATTTTCCGAATAATTATTTTATCTAGCTTGGATTGGAGCATACACCGTAAAACCGTTTCATAGTTTTTGTTTTATTGTTTTCACTACTACGCCTAACTTTTTAGCTACAAAAACCGTGTGGTTTCAGCAAATTATTTAATTCAAGCAATGTTTGTTCATTAGATAATCTACCATAATAATAACAATTTTGTCTAAAAAAATTTGACTGCCGCGTTTTTGATCAAACTGCAAAAGGTTGCTCGATATCTACACCTCTTGATGCATTATACATTTCGCTAAAATATCCCTTAGAACATGATAGCCTTAATTTGTAGAAACTGTACTGAATATCGCTTTGACAATAGAAAAACAGTAGAAAACGTTCTATTTTTAACTGTTTCATTTGACAGTAAAGAATTTAGAATATCGCAATGTAGAAATAAGAAGAAATAAATAACTAAAAAACGTATTAAATTAAAAGAAAGCAGGAATCATCACTTTTGTGGATTTTATATCTCTGATTTTCAATGAATTTACCTAGATTAGCAAACAATGAAGCACGGGTTTATTTTACAAATGCTACGAAATATTTAGAAACATGATGGCAAATTTTATTATCAGTGTTAAGTCGTTACATTTCCCAACGAACAAACATATTAGAAACTTGGCATACTTCATGCAGATATTACGCAATCGGAAAGTCTGACTGTATGATACTTTCAGTGTCAGCACATTGACGAAAAATTAATATATTAAAACATTATGGGCTGAAAATTACCTTAGATAACCCAAAGCTTCGGATCAATTATCTGAATAAAATGCTACAATTTTGGAAAGGAAAATTTCCACACTTATAATAGGTTGCGAACTAACTTGGATTCATATTTAACTACCTATAAGTTTGGAAATGGTTTCCCGTTTAATATAAACCCTACAACGATATACTACACAAACACTGGTTATAGCACACATCATGTACCTCATCATTTTTCACCCTATCGCGGTAAGTCACTGTGTGGGTTCAAGTAAAATTAAATTCCAATGAATAAATAAAATCAGGAACTGCGAACGGACTGTTCGTTTTATTTATTATACTGAAATTATTTCAATCATTCAAATAAAAAAGCAGTGGTTAAACTTCATGGTTCGTAAAGAGGGCAGGCCTTAAATTATTAACTGAATAAGCATGTGGATCCTGTAAAGTTGAAGGAAATTCTTATAGGGTTCAAAACCGAAAAATTAAAACATCGATAAACCAGAAACATGTACGGGAACACAGTTTCATTAAACCAACTCACTGGCATCGTTCAATCCGAGTATTTGAAACCGTCCACTTTGCTTCCGTACGTCCTCTTTTCCACCGTGATTCTGGTTAAGAGGGCGTGATATTGAAAATTAAGCTGAAACTCTTACTGACATAAGTTGGGATAAAGTTCAATCACGAAAAACCAAGAACTACTATGTCGGTTGCTCTTTTTCAGTTTGTCTATACCGTCTTTCAGAGTCCTGCGAATTAAAATAAACGATTTTAATCCCACTGTAGTAACGTTTCAAAGATCTCACACAAGTTTATTGTTAAATTAAGTATTTAAAAATACGCTCGAAGCGCAGGGTTGCTACCCTGCAGCAAGTAACGCCGAAGTCCTTAAACAACCTGTGAAACTGCATTCCAGAATAATAATTACAAAAAAATGCAAAGGTATCACCGAGTACATACATTAAGTACTTGAAATAACTTGTGTTACACAACCAACCGCATTTCACCGTTACAGTAGTAAACAAAAAGGTTAAGGACGGGAAGCAAATTGGATACATGAGGGTATATGTGGTTCGAGATAAAGTGAGAAGTTTTGACACCATCGTTACTTTTTTTCCTTACAAGCAATTTGTAACCTCCGGCCACTTTTTAACATAAACAAATTAAGTCAAGTAACTATCAAAGTGTACAGATTGTCTTGTACTCAAAATTTAACAACTGAAGTGACAACATATATATATATATACACACACACATTAATCAGGAATTTGCAGAAAGGACCAAGTTCACGCGAGTAAATTTCTGAGGAAACAACAAAAAACTTATTATAGTGGATCTGCGAGTGAAACAGGTCATCAACAATGGATAACTTGAATGAATAGTGTGTGTGTGGAATAATATGAAACATAACTGACATAGACACGCATTTACATTTTATTTTTTAGAAATTAATAATTTAATTCGAATTGATACCTTTTAACAGATACGTAGCGCTTTTTCTAACAATGGCACATAAAACATAATGCCTTGAGTGTATACTAATGCAATGTTGGTATATTCTAGTGAAAAACATATACTATGATACATAGAAATATATTTTGCAAATACAACACCACCCAGTACCTTTTACCCATAAAGCAGTGTTATGTATTACACTATCAGAGAAAGCATAATGTCTTTGGTGTAGATTATTGGAACCTTAGTATATGCTAGTGAAAAAAGTACTAAGCCACAATGAAAACTATTATTCAACTACAATCATATAAGTCATAAACAAAATAATGCGCGCTATTAGCATATTCATGGACTAGTCCGTTTAACGTATTTCTTGTATATATAGAACAAGGGTTTTTTTTTTTTTTTTTTTTTTTTGCCGACAGCCAAGAGAGTGCTTTGGAGAGTCGAAATCTCGTATAATCTGATTCGGTCAAAAAGTGCACTTGATCCTTTTTGCAAATTCCCGATTCATATTGTCAACGAGTGAGGTGGAGCAAGTGTATCACGTTGCAGGAATCTACAGGTTCGATTCCCGAATCCACCCATCCTTGTTCCTGTTTCCCATGGTTTCCCAAAATCACTCCAGACGAATGATGGGTTGAATCCCTCGATATTGGTCATACCCGATTCCTTTCCCAGTTCTCTGACATTTTTCAGTTCTTTGTGATACTGTATCTAATGATCAGGTGTTGATGAGATGTTAGGTCTTCATTCTCTCCCATCCCTTAGTCAAAGCAGTTGGTACGGCAGCCAGTTATTCAAACGTGTACGCCGTATTGCCTATGTAGAAAGGATTGTCTTACTGCAGCCCACTTTTTGACCGGATTCAGTTTCTTGGACGTACTCCATTGCAAATTTAATGACTATCAAAGAAAACTAAACAAATAAAAGAAACCCATAAAATAAGCAGAGTATGCTTTAGTCAGCAAGATACATACACAACAAGATATTCCAAAATGGAATCGGGTCAAATAGAAACAAGGAAGAAACAGATAATAAATGAAAATAATAACAAATAAAATAAAAAATCAAGTAACATGCGACAGAACGACTTTATTTTACGAATTTTACACGAAAAATGTTGGTCCTACGCATTTACGACACGGCGACCTTTTTCACTTCTGACGTGTTTCTCTAGTAGAAAACCGCAGTAAAAGTTCGTAATTCCTGATGGTAGAAAAGTGGCATGTAATAACAGGGGTAGCAACCCAAGTATTTTGTATTAGGGTGCAAGGTATTGACGTGATTCTAATGTGTATATCAAGGTCCCGGTGGTATAAAACAATGCTCAACTTGTCATCATTAAATGCTTCTTCATTTCCATTATTTTACAAAAATACACTTAAAATGTTTCATGATTCATGGCTTATACCGCCTTTAATATTAGTTTTAGGTACAAAGTGTCCTGTATATTTTCTTATTGACTTTTTATAAGGAATCGCTTCCAGAAGTTTGTCGGTCGAATTCAACCCCACCATATATATATATATATATATATATATATATATATATATATATATATATATATATGTGTGTGTGTGTGTGTGTATATATATAAAATTATCTATTTACACACATTTTTAAATTACTGTTCTAGACAATATTGTCTTCAAAAGTTCTCACTGCATCATGAACCACTAACATGCGAACTCACCTAGACAGTCTGGTGAAATGTCATACTTACCCCCGCCTCTATGGACCAGTGACAAAGTGTCTTCGTGTCCCAAGGATGCGGGGCTTAGCAGTGACTGTACCCAGCTCTGAGATATGTGGAATCATTAGACCGGTAGGGTCAAATACTCTTTTCCGCCAGTAGCGTGCGAGAGACTAGTAATTAATTCTCCAGTCACGCAACATAATTAACAGGAAAATACCCTAGTGATTGATTCCCTGCAGACACGCTAATGTCATGTGTTGCTAGTGTACATACCGAGCGAGGTGACGTAACAGTAACACGTTGGTCTAGCATTAGAGAGCACCCGGCTCCGGCTATACTGATTTCGCTTTTCCATGGTCCCGAGAATCGCTCCAGGCAAATCCTGGCACTGTTCCTAAACAAAGGCCATGGCCGACTCCTCTTACAACTCCGGTAATTGTAGTAAGTTATGTGTCGCCGTCTCTAATTGCCTCGCTTTTGACGAGACGTAAAGCCCACTCACCCAACCTTACCACTTGTATGCGACCACGCTTCACTGAAACAATTATTTTGCAAAAATGTCTTCCCTGCAAAATTATTTTGTAGTAACCACAAAATAAATTGTGGTGGCCACAATATTTTAGTGGCGTCAACAAAATGTTTTTGTGGTGACCGCAAAAGAAATTTTGCACGGTAAATACCAACAAAATTTTTGAGTTGCCACAAAATAGTTTTTATCCGTGTTCGCCACTGCTATGGACGTTCCAGTCGCTTCTGGCATTTCCGCTTATCAAACAACCACCATTATCAAAAACTCGCCCTCTATTACCAACGCAAGAAAAATGTGTCACATTTGATTTGAGAAAATGGTCAGATGTGTGTGTTTTGACATCTCGGGCCAGGGGATATTTTGTACACTCGAAGATAAATTAGGAAATTTTTGAGAGTTTGAGGAAATTACGAAAATGTTGACCGTTTCCTAAGATTTGGAAACTTGTGGGACTATTTACTTAAGTTTAAAGAGATTTTTGGAAAGTTCTTGAATTTAGTATCAAATGACACATATCAACAGCAAATCCAAAGTAGCCAATTTTAAACTGAAATTGCAGCGCATTAACATCTGACGAGTCGAAGATTGGCGAGCGCACCCGAGCACGCCCGAGACGGCGTCAATAACCAACCTCCACCCTACCTCCCGAGATCGGCATGATTCTGCTGCAAGCATAAAACCATAATTAATTTTGCATCACGACCAGAAAAACTAAGGTAGACGCAGCGCTTCCAGATCCCCAGCGGAAAATATGTAAATAAGTTCCTACCCCGTCACTGTGAAAAGAAAAATTTTATTTTACATCTAAAATAGCTAACTAAATTTCCTTTAAAAAGTAATGTATCACAGTTTCAACACTGAAAGAAAAGATTGTTGTAGGTGCGACGTTTATGTTAAACTATGGAAAACAGTCCAGTTTGGTTGTTGGTATTAGTCTATAAAAACACTCTGTAGAAAAAACAATGTTATTTGTTCCTTCTGCGGATCATACTGTTACTACTACATAACAATCCATAAAGTACGACAGCCAAACTGGACTGTTGTACCTATTTTAACAGAAGTATCATACCTTAAACAATAATTTTATTTCAGTGGATAGACTGAGAAATTAACTTTAATTTTAATCCGGCTAGGATCGTATATTATGGGTGCGAAATAAGGATATAGGTGGTTCGGAGTACAGTGAGCCGTAAAGATTTAAGCTTTGAAAAAACAAATCACTAGCTGTTACGGCATAGTTTAACATTAACAACCGTTGCCTTACTACTTGTATGGTTGGCAGTGAATCACTGAATATATATTTCCGTGTATTTTCCTATTTAAATTCAGCAACACTGAAATAAAATCAACTGAAATCGAAATAATTACATTTTATGTAATAATAAAGTTTTTATCAAACTATACAGGCTCCTACCGACACCGCAATGTATCTTATACGCGCAAACATCAAGTGGCGTGTCCAGGGAGGTTAGATAATTCTCGTCGTTTGCCGTCACGCGCGGAAAGACACGAATTGTCTGAAAATATAAATAACCATGGCTCTTTTGAATGCTCACTTTATCCCTACCCTCCTATAGGAACGTAAGCACGTACGTCTGTGCAGATGGTAAAAATACTGCACAAGTACGAACCAGACTGTACGGTTGGAACGCTGCAGCACTCGGGAGGGGCCGACGAGTGTTAGGGGAGGGGTGCGGCCCGCTGGTTGAAAATTAATACATCACGTGGGGAGATAGGGTGGTGGGGGTGGGACCACCGTGTCGTTAGCAGCAAGTGGCGGTGATGGATGCCGCCACGTAAATCAAGGACTAGGAAGGCCCGCGGCCGTGCAGCGATAGTCAAAATCGGGCCGACCTCTGCGCTGTAATGTGCGTGCAAACGTCGAGTGGCTCAGCGACAAAGTGGAGGATTTTATAGGCTATTGAAAAACTGCGCCTTAATGTTTTGGGGAAACAATCGTAACATCGAGGAACACAAAATGTTATTATTAGGGACCCATGTTTTTCGCGAAAGAATTTTGCCCCAGTTTGTTTCAGTGCCTCGTTTGCATATGGTTAATAGCAGCTTGTATTTGTGAAGTAACGTCTCTCATTTGACTGTGCCAATCAGAATATGGTTACTATAACACCACAGTCTGTGATATGCCGGTAGAATCCCAAGACTCGTGACACTTAAAATATCTCATCACTGACCACGAAGCAGAACTGCAGATGTGCACATAGGGTACCAAAATAATGTGGAACAAAATTATTTTCGCGAAAAACGGGGGTCTCTATAGTTATTATAGAAACACGGGTCCGACAACCCGCCGTTTCTGCACCACAGTTCACAATACATTAAACATTACTTATAAGTAGAGCCCGGTAATTTTCGCGAAAAGAATTTTGCAGCGCTATGTTTCAGTGCCTTACGCGCGCACCTGCATCTCTGCTATGTGGTCAGTGATTGGATGTCGTAACACCCAGCCTGTCGAGGTTAAATCCGCAAATCACAGACGTGATGTGTGATAGTTATCCGTGTTCTGATTGGCACAGTCAAATGAATAACGACTCTGCACAAAAACACTCTTAATAGCAATGAAGTTGAGCTGCAGGTGTGAACGTAAGGCACTGAAACAAAGTGGGGCAAAAATCTTTTCGCGAAAACTACCGGGCCCTACTTATAAGCTTCATAGCGTGTGCTGGATCTTGTCATGTGGAACACCACTGCTGCTATTATTGACAACTACGTATACCACGCGAGCCGTATTTAATTGAACGGCAGGCGTTTGCCTATGAATAGGGCCACGATTTTGTCGCGAAAAGATTTTTGCCCCACTTTGTTTCAGTGTCTCACGCGCACATCGGCAGTTCTGTTTCAAGGTTATTGGCAGCGTGTCTTTGTTATGACACGTTTCTCATTTTACTGCACCAATCAGAATATGATTGTTGTGAATCTGTACGTCTATAATTTGCCAAGGCCAGTGAGAGTCAAATCGTCCAACCACAGACGATGTAGCAGAGCTGCAGGTGTGCGCATGACGCATCGAAACCAAATGTTGCAAAAATCTTTTCGCCATAAAATCGTGGCTCTATCTATGAAGCATTCCACACCAACGTGATCTTGCCAACGTCATGCACTGTAAGTAGGGGCAGGAAGATTTCGCGAATTCAATTCTGATACAGTTTGTTTCAATGCCTTATGTGCACGTATGCAGCAGCCCTGCTTCATGGTCAGTGATTGGCTGTATTTAACTCTCAACGTCTAGGGTCCTACCCGCAAATCACAGACGTGTGGTGTCGCTGTAATCTTGTTCCTGTTGGCACAGTTAAATGAGCCACACCTGTGCAATAATACATTCTGCCAGTAACCATGAAGACGAGCTTCATATGTGTACGTAAGGCATTGAAACAAACTGTCGCAGAATTCTTTTCGCGAAATATCGTGTGTTCTATCAATGACCTGCAATGTTAGAAGGCACTGTCCTATGCATATTCAAGCCCCGACCAATTGTCAACTAGCTACTACTCAGGGGAACAGCAGGCAATGAACTAATAGAAGGGGGTTGAGTATACATAGTACAATGGATTCTAGCCTATAGGTCATTGAATTCGCAAAATTGTCATGTCCCGAACTGCAACGGTAATACGTTGGACTCGCATTCAGGAGGGCCCCCGTTTGGTCCTCGATTCCTGCCATCCTGACTTCGGTTTTCATGGGGTTTCCCGAAATCGCTCTAGGCGAGTTCTGACTTCTGGGTGGCGGTAAATAATAATTAGGGCCCGGTAGTTTTCGCGAAAAGATTTTTGCCCCACTTTGTTTCAGTGTCTTTCGTTCACACCTGCAGCTCAACTTCATCGCTATTGATAGTGTGTTTTTGTGCAGAGTCGTTATTCATTTGACTGTGCCAATCAGTACACGGATAACTGCCACACATCACGTCTGTGATTTGCCGGTTTAACCTCAAGACGCTGGGTGTTACGGCATCCAATTACTGACCACAAAGCAGATATGCAAGTGCGCACGTAAGGCACTGAAACAAAGTGCTGCAAAAATCTTTTCGCGAAAACTAATGGGCCCTAATAATAAAGTTATTGCTGGTGTAATAGTTCAAATAAATTCAACAATTTGTCCTTCAAATAAATTTTGATCAGTATTTATTACTTAAAAATTAACATAATTATTGTATATGATATTGTTGTTACAATTATTATTAAGATTGAAATGCTATGATCACGAAATAAATTAAATTGTTCTATTAAAGGAGAATTACTATCTTGTAAATTAATTCTTGGTCATGTCATTTCTAATAAGACACGTATCTTTACATATATATATATATATATATATATATATATATATATATATATATGTGTGTGTGTGTGTGTGTGTATATATATATATCTATATAGAGCTTAAGTCCTTTCCTAGGTCATGGCCTTGTGTAAAGTCGTCTGTGTAACCGTCTCTAACGACCTCACTGTCTACTAGACGTAAAGCTAAATTTAAAAAAAAAAAATAAATAAAGTATTTCAATGTGTTGTTTTTTTTTCTGAAAGACTGTAAGTAAGGTACTTAAACAAAATTTTTACGTGCCCCACGCCAGAATTTATATTTTTAAAGTTTTTTTTTTTTTGGAAAGTAAGGAAAATCATACAGGTTGACATATCCAAATATGTTCGCTACAATCTACTGTAGTATTAACTTTTAATGATGTGTCCGCAGTGAAAATGTTAACGCAATCGAAGCACGACGAGCTGTGGAGCGCGCGGATTAACGATTCCTTGTTCGCCACTTACCTCAGAACCTCTATACGCGAGCGATGCGTATGCACGTCCAGTACATAACCTTCAAACACGGACAGCAAGCCAATGAAGGGAAGGCAGGGGAGGAGTTAGTAAAATAATCTACTCTCTCGCAATCTGATTTGTTTGACACTTTGAACTCGATCGTCCACAATATTCTATACAAATGTTTTAATAAGCAAAAACTAACATTTGACTAGGAAGGGAAAAAAATTGAGGCATCCAAGTGGAAATTATTGAAATTCGTATGCCCCTTATACAGAACGATTACACAGCACAGCTGACAACATCACTTTATTTTGTGGTTCGTGGACTTTTATAAATTCACAGAGAATTTCAGTAAAATTAATCTTCTTATATATATATATATAATGTACATATATAACATGCACATAAAACTAGGCTATAAACAACTCTGGAAAGGAATACATTCGTGCCCTGAAAGACGACACAAAAATGGGGTAAAAATTAATTCCCGAACGGAATATAGCCCTTATATCGAGTAAAACTAATTAAAACAATAAAATAAGGTGTGTGAAAAAAAGACGACAGTAACTGAAAAAGGCAACGATTTCAACATAAACGACGAGAGAGAGAAACGGATGTGAACATATGTGACACAAAAAAAATCGGACGAAATATAGCAAGAAGAAATCTTGCTACATTTCGTCCGTTTTTTTTTTGTGTCACATACATCATATATATGTGTGTATGTATGTATATAAGCAACCACACACACATAAACATACGCAATGGTGTACATCCATATAACCACGTATTCCAACGATTTATTATACAGAGGTTCAGTAATTACGAACTACAATTTTCATTTATTGGTCCAAACTAGCATGGACACAGAAGCAGAGACCTGCGATCATCACGATGTTTTCTTACAACAGAATAGAAAATTCAGCTGTTGTTGACGTCTTCCACTGGCCTACCATGTCGTGTATTGTAGCGCGGAACACTCTAGGGTCGTGTTGACGTCTTCCACTGGCCTACCATGTCGTGTATTGTAGCGCGGAACACTCTAGGGCCGTGTTGACGTCTTCCACTGGCCTACCATGTCGTGTATTGTAGCGCGAAACACTCTAGGGCCGTGTTGACGTCTTCCACTGGCCTACCATGTCGTGTATTGTAGCGCGGAACACTCTAGGGTCGTGTTGACGTCTTCCACTGGCCTACCATGTCGTGTATTGTAGCGCGAAACACTCTAGGGCCGTGTTGACGTCTTCCACTGGCCTACCATGTCGTGTATTGTAGCGCGAAACACTCTAGGGCCATGTCTCAAGTTAAAGTGTACTCTGTTGATAGAGTATTCTATCGCATAACAACAGAGAGCTCTTGTTTGCACTCTAGTGCTCTCGCTCTCTCCAGTTGGGACGAGTCTCTCTCGTATTTGTAAGTGCGTATATTGCATCAATACAATTTATAAATATATTAAATACAAATGTGGGCGATTTAAATAATACATTTTTAACTTACCGGCGTTGTATTTCAAGCGAGCGGGGAATAGCTGTTTGTAGGTGATGCCAAAATGTTTTATTTCATGTACTTAAACGCATATTAGGGCCAAAAATACCAGCTGAATTTCTTGGCAAAGGTAATTGTTCATTGGAAATAAGTATTAAATATTTGCAATATATTATGCATGTTTCTTAAGTAACGTCAAACCATACTTGTAATGAAGTTGGCTTATGCCAGAGAGCACGAGAGAGCGAGAGCGTGAATACATTCTTCATTCTCTCGCTCTTTCATACTCTGGGCGAATAATTGAGACCACACAGTGTGCTCTCACTGACGTAGTAATGACATATTTGCGAAAGCGAGAACACAAAAGTGCACTCTTTCGGTGAATTGAAAAACGGCCTAAGCCACTTATCGCATAATGTCTTTGAATGTTTCTTGTAATGGGACAGAATGACAAACTGTGTTATTGTGGACATACGCCATTGCAATATTATGTCGTCCCTGAAATCTTAAAAAAAGCCAAAAAAAAAAAAAAAAAAGCCGAGTTGGCTGTAGTCAACACATCCATAAACCAAAACAACAGAACATGAAGAGCCCCATAGTGAATTCGTCAACAACAAATAATAAATGAATAAATAATAATAATAATAACGATAAACGACCAAAAATGAAAGTTTTTTTTGTCTCTACTCTCGTTCTAAGATTTCTGGGACGACATAATATTGCAACGGCGTCCACAATAATACAGTTTGTCACTTGTCGCATGTTGGGCAGTCGAATATATACAAAGTCATCAGATAAAGACTGGGGAGCAAAGAGTGTGATCCAGTATGTACAGATCATTCAAATCTAGTATGCCATAAAATAACTTGGAATTGACATGTCTCCACGTGTAAGTAACAAACAAGAACGTCGGACACACACGCGACGCTGGAAACTAGCAAACACTCAACTTTCCCGCAGTTAATCACTCCCACAAACTATATATAATACAGGATGTTCAAAAGGTGACGCAACCTTATGGGGAAACTTGTAGGTTACAGCCCGCGCCATCTAAGTTGGCGGCTGGCGAGTGGAGAATGTCGAAGAGAGGACAGACATTCATCACCACTACCGTTTTCTATTCGAACGCCTTATGTACTTGTGGTCGATGTTTTCATTCCGGAGTATGCTGTGTCTTGACTTAGGGCTCAGTTCGTGGGATGCCCTCCACCTTTCCAAAAGCTGCCAACCGCCAACTAAGGTGGCGCGCACTATACAATAGGTGGTGAAAGTGGCCACAATTATGCAATTCACATAATTGAATGCGGTGCTGCATGCTATTAAAGACATGCTGTAGCATTTGTTGCGTAACTGCAGCGGCAGATTGTTCAATTTTGGCCTGCAAGCCATGAATGGTGTGAGGATGATTGATGTAAGCATCATACTTAGGTACCCCCACAAGAAAAAGTCTGGAGGGGATAAATCAGGAGACCGAGGGGGCTACAGACCCTTTGAATTGTAAAATTAATTGTAAAAAGGAGTCACATTTTCCCATAAGGTTGCGTCACCTTTTGAACACCTTGTACGAAAAATATATAGGCATCGTGTTCCGAGCTCCATTCGTAGCACCCGAACATTAGCCCGTCTATGTAAAGTCGAGTAACTCCGGGCATACCGCAGTCGTCAGGGCCCGGGTGTCGCAGCACCAAGATGAACATAGGTTATCGGGCAACAGGTCGCGTCTGCGTCTTGGAAGGCGAGGTTATATAAGGCACGAATCTCTACGTCGGGACGTCTTCTCCTGCCCAGCTGACACGAACGATGACAGCCGATACACAGGAATTCCACGAGGGCGCTCGATGGAAAGTAAGCTGCCTCCATATCGCCAATACTTTGTACGACGTGTGTGAAAATACGGGCGATCTGATAAGTACGGAACTACAAATATCAAGCAAGTTGTTAATGGTGTGGTAGGTTTCGCGCGTTTAGTGAATAGTTGGAAATATTCTTATGTGACTTTATGCTCGTTCAGGGCAGCGGCGTAAATAAGCTAGTTAACATCTGGGGCAAGAACTAGGCCTGGAGCCCCCCCCCCCCCCAACCCTGACATAATTGTCTTCCTGACACCTTATGCTGGCAACCAAACCAAACCCCACCACCTTCCCCCGACAACACCTTATATTTCCACCTTACATTTACCAAACTAATACGTGGACATTTCATAGACAAATAATTAGTAGAATAGTTGTAGTAAGAGTGAAATAGTAGGTAAAAATTTTAATACATGTCAGTTGAGCACCCCCTTTCCCCCTCCCCAACTAGCAATACTTCAGAGCGTGGCGAATGAACACCAATAATAAATTGTGTATAGAGTTTCATCCTCCCATTGCTTTGTGTATTTAGAATTTAGTTTAAGTATAAAATGACATACAATCTCTGTTATGTGACATAGTTACTTGAGACATAAGTACTAACACAGAACACTGGAAAGAGAAAAATAGTTAACTGAATGTATTACTTGGCATACTCCATTACGACGCAGATGTCTGTCTGAGAAAACTAAGTAGAAGTAGAAAAACATAAACAATTAGAGTATCCTGTTGACTAAAGCATACCATGCTTACTTGTGTTTTCCTATTTTATTTAGTTTTGCCAGACAGACATCTGTATCGCAATGGAGTATGTACAAAAACTACATTCCGCTATGCACTCTCACTGCACAATTCACTCAAAGATCATAAGAATGGCTGTGAGCTCTTGAGGAACACTGGACTCCGAGACGAGACGGCGCGGGACGGTGGAAGGCGCGACCTACGCCGATGAGCACACGGCCCTGGCGGCGGCGCCGCTCTGTCGCCGACGCAGCTTCCCTTAGCGCCGCTCAACAGCCATAAAATAAACGGGCAAGAAGCAAGCAAGGCAGGGGAGAGCAGATATCTCGGGCACATTCCCGCTTCCTTCCATAGCGCGCGGCCTGGCCCGCGGGGCCCGCAGACATTATTGATGGCGCCGACGTGACCTCTCTCTGGCCGGGACACTGCTGTGCTGCCACCTATCAGGTACGCAACATACACCTGATGTAGGGGAGGGGGTGGACAGTAGGTTCTGAATCATCCCACACTCAGTAGCGAGGTGCGGATGTTCTCCAAGAGTAAAGAGGTACTGGACAATGACTAGAGATGATGTTATATCGTGAAAATATTTTGTACCAACATACCCTTGAAAATGCTGTAGTTAATTGCAACACATGTGACTGGGTGACGTATATCTGACACAACGTAGCTGTCTGCAAACCAATAACTGGCATCAAATACTACAATAACGGGGCTCCTATAGGCTCAGTGAAACAGGACTACAGCTCCAAATACAAGCGAAAGTCAGTAATATTCTGGTAAGCTGAACGTGCGTTGAAACTCAGCAAACTGTCAAATTTTCCCACGACAAACCATCATCTCTAACAATGACTATACACAACATTAAACGTCGAACCATTAGACTGGAAGTTGCAGGTACACCAACCATCCAGTAGCGTAAACGTATTCTCAGGTTACACGGATTCAATAACATGCAAATCAAAAACTATTGGTTGTACTGTAAGAGTGTTAAAGGGCATCCCTACCTGCGTTTCAAACGCGTTGCAGCGAGTTATGACAATTCTTAAAAAAAATATTTAACGCGCATTATATTTGTTGATATACAAGAAGAATACACACTTCAAACTATGTCCATATAGCTTTAAAAATTCGGCTCGTTTACTACAAATATCATTTTCGGGCCCCTCACATTGGCCAAATATGTCTTTTCCAGACTGCCATATCTGGGAAAATAACACCCAGATTCTAAAAACATAGCAATAGAAACAAGCGTTAAACTTTGAACTACTCTGCCCAGAAAAAAAGATAATAGTAAGCACTGCTCGCTAGCCGAGCGGTAACCTACCTACACACAAACACAGCCTATCTAGAGAAGCACCCTAATATCCGTACTTCGTTCCCTTCTAACGTGACCGCGCCTCACAACTGCGCCACACTTCTCTTCTACCCCAAAATGCACTTATCATAATAAATATTTCGTTAAGGCAGCCGCCTGGTGAAGGATGTGTTTGCGCGTGTGTGTGAGTCGAAAATCTATGATACGTTAAGCGACCCAGGACGGCATACGTATTGTGATATCGCCTCTACGCCCGAAGTCAATTCGTGCGCAGTGTTCCCGTCACAGAGAAAACGGTTTGGTAGAGTCAACCGTATGTTCGTATATGGCTAAACAACCGTATAAACTTTGAATCAACGAAATACATGGTTGCCTGGCTGGATTTGTTACCTCAACAGGAGGGTTTAGTCTCGTTAAACTTGCACTTTGTTATTCCAACAAAACCAATTATTTTCCGCGTTTCACAGATTGTTCAGTCAACGAAAATTTTGTTGGAAAAAATACGTATTTGTTTAGCCATATACAAACTTATGTATTGTTAACTGTAGAAAACATGTCTCTCTGTGTGACGTTTTAACTACGCGACTTTAAGGGGAGCCCCTGAAATTTTATTAATCCCGTCACTGTAGCAAGTCCAATGTAGTTGTAGACCTCAACTTCGAATGAATTCGGTACGTATAGTATGAGAAACAACAGTCTGAAAAAACTGATTTTGGCTCAGTTTGAGGGCTTCCAATGTACTTGGTGTCTTAGAAGATGTTTTCACAAGTAGCCTGAAGTGTGTGTGTTCTTTTTTTCGTAGATAAGCATTGTGGGTATACGTTTACTGGTCTCTGAGAAAAAAACGCAACTCTGATCTCGCTGCACGCAGTTCGAGCGCAAGCCCTTTACACCGAGAGAAACGGTTTAAACGAAATTACTTTGTTGCTTTTATTTTGTTGGCCGAGTGTAATATTTTGCCAGAAAATAATTCAATGTTTGTTTGGCTGTGCATATATTTTTGTACCAAGCCAGTAAAAAAAAAGTACGAGGTAACACCGAGAATCGACTCCAGGACCTCTTAAATTGCGGACCGCTCATTGGCTTTTACGGCAAGGACGGAACGTTGGTGATTATTACATCTCAACAGTAATACGGCTCGTAAAATGGAACTACACTCACACAGTTATATATTTACAAACTGCACGTCTTAATGTTCTGTTTTATGTAGAAATTGTTCCAATAGGATTGTTTCTATATGAATGAGGGATCACGAAATACGCTAATTGACATTTAAATGTAAAAATAACTCTCGACGTGTGATTACGAACTACGGCGGCGAGGAAAGGCATAAAGGTTTGGCTGGCGCAACAAAATGGAAATTTGTGCACTTCCAAAAAACTACTACACTTGGGTTTACCAAATACTTAATTACGTTTAAAAAAAACTGCTACTGGATCTGATATGCTCAATGCCACGGCCATGGATGAACAAATCTGGACACTGAGGGCCGTATCTATAGACCTCTTTCGAATTACAACCAACTGCTCACCAATGCTTTCTCTATGGGGATAGCAGTTGGTTGTCATTCGAAAGAGGTTTATAATATCGACTCATAGAGTTGGAAATTGAACATCTTATGACTGATTGGCGCCACTGGCAATCTGGAGTTGATTTAACACTGTGCAAATGGGCCTAAAAGGAGCAAGCACGTGTCAGAACTGCTAGGAGAACTGCTAGTACGACGCTATATTGCAATGTTAAAACAACACTTCGTTACTAGTGGCGATTTCAGTCATAACGGGATCAACTCAACGGACACCATTAGTTGTTACGTCACACGAGAGCACTGGTTCCAAACAAACGTATGTTTTGAAAACCAAGCAATGAAATATAAATGTAAATTTTAGTTACCAGTTGACTTAATTCATTCATTTTGTCATTGCCCATCTATGAATTGCAAATAAATTGTACTATTCAAACGAGAACAAACGTGCATGTTTAACTTTAAGTTAAGTAACGTCGTCGCGACTTACACATAAATAACTCCGAGTATGTTGCCATTTCATCTGTTAGGCTATGTTCATAACTTCTATGATTTTACTTATTTCGAAAAACAATAGAATCTATCCAATTTTTCTTATGGTTGTAAAATTAGATCATTGTTTAGCATGTGCCGAGAATATATTTGTTTGGAACCAGCATCGTCGTGTGACGTCACACTAATGGTGTCCATTGCACATGAAGATAGGCTAAGTGTCCAAATCTGTAATTCTATGACCGTGCTCTCTCGCCTCCCACCAAGGCGATCCGGGTTCGGTTCCCGGCGGGGTCGGTCCCCGGATTTTCGCATGTGGGAATCGTGCCGCATGTGGGAATCGTGCCGCATGTGGGAATCGTGCCGAACGATGCCGCTGGTTGGCGGGTTTTCTCCGGGATCTCCCGTTTCCCCCGCCCGTTCATTCCGGCGCTGCTCCATACTCACATCATGTCACCCTTCACCAGAGCTAAAGTCCTCGATGTTAAGCGCTGACCAAAATCTCTCACTATGACCGTGCTCTATGCTGTACCGATGGGGTAACAGAAGGTAACAGAAATTAAGCATCGTGTGAGACGGGCTTAGCGGACAAGCGAAGAAGGGAAGCAAGTTGCAGAAACTGCGCACAAACAATTGCAACTTGGAGTCTCCCGGGAAGCAGGGACTTATTTACTGCCTTGTTTTATTCTCCGCCTCCAGGGAAGACTGCAAGGCACGCAGAGACTTCCACCAAGGCCGTACGTTACCGCGGACATCGGCAGTAAATGCAGCCAAGGCGCTCATACAGCCCGCGCCATTGCCTTTCTCCTGCGATTGTTTAATGCTGTTCAAGTGGGTTCAAATCGTAATTTTATGTTTTATGAAGAAGTGTTAGTTTTTAAACGATATTTTTCAATACAATATCCTCTTAAAAAATAATTTCAGCTCTCATAGTTTTCTCATAAGTGCGTCAAAACCAAAATTTACATGTTACACATGTTACGCTGCCGAGCAAATAGTACAAACCAAATGACTTACTTAAGTGAAATAATTAACAGTGAAATAACATGTCACGGTCTACATACCAGCATATTAAAAAAACCTCCCAGTGAACTATTCTTGCATTTTAAAAATTCTGAATTCGCAACTTCTTCCCGGTAATATTGCATTTCGGGTTTCTGAATAATTTATTACGTAGCTCATGGGATGTTAGTTCACCCTGAATAATTGTATTTAAGTAAGGGACAGTTGTGTTGACACTGGTTAGCGTTGGAATAAATTTTATTCTCTTATTGCGCTATAAATGCGTTGTACGGACTCCTGTTATCGCTAGTCAGAGAGTTTATTCTCTGACAGGGCGATGGCAGTTGTGAAAACTCTGTGACTCGTTTAAGGTAATATAATTATAATGCTTTATGCAAAGTCATATTAAGTTGAGGAAGGGACGGATCCAGGCTTTCCTTCGCCCGGGGCAAGAATTGTGATCCCCCCCCCCTCATTTCCATTTCCCTTTTCCCATAAGTCCAATCAACCCAACAGTAATAAACGTATCCTGCATATGTTGTTTCACGCTCATGTAAATAACAGTATAAAATTTTAGCAGAAATACATAAAACCTGTACTTGCTAATTACCATCAGCAATGTTTTAAGTGTGCATTCTAATTATAAATATTGTATTTGTAACATTATATGGTGTTCAAGGTTAATAAGATACAAAAACACAAAACTTGTTAAAGTCTAAATATTGGTAGATATTTTATCTTTTTACACTCATTTACATTTTATTCCTAAGCAAAAAATTTCGGCGCCCGGGTCAGTCTGTCCCCCTGCCCCCTTAGATCCGCCACTGAGTTGAAACTATAACTCAGTGCGAGTGTATGTATTGTGTTAGAAAGAAAGAAAACAAACGATGTAAGCGATTCTGTGCTTCGAAAAACGTGTCTCTAACCAAGAAAATTCACGCGCAGTAACCAAACTGATTGCTACAAAAGAGTACTTGGTACAGCCAATATTATTTGCAAATTTGTTTAGGATCATTTAACATTAGGCCCCTAAATTGGTATAAATTGCCTTCTCGTGCATGTACAAAGATGTAGGAAGTGCGAAGTTTCATATTTATAAACTACAAAAAAAAAAATGTTTCCCAAAATTATCGTTACAAACATTATGCTGTAGACGTAATCTCAAGTGTGGAGAAAACAAAAGTTAATAAATGTCAGGGTTTTATCATTCAGTGTGATCAATACTTTGTTTATATTCGTTGATTGTCAATGTTCGTGAGTAATTATGTGCTTTGTTCACTGAAAGGAGCATTTTGTAATACAAATGAAATCTTTCTGTTGTTTCACAGTTCTGTTTCTATATTAGTTATGCCATAAACGGAAAATATACAGCCTAAAGTTTAATATTTAATGTTATAATTTAAGTAATTAATTATTAATTTCCCGCAAGTTTCGTAACTTGTGTAACATGTTGGTTAGAAGTCAAATTCCTAATACAAGCCTACGCAAGTGACATTTATCTTTCAGTGTGTCATCAATCAAATAATGATACATTAATTATTTGACTGGAATTATAAATGTTTACTGAGGTACAGGTTTGATTTGTGTAGTCAATATATTAGAAAAAGTCTCACGAAAGACTATAAACCAAAAATTTAGTCCACCCAACAAAATCTCCCTTAAATAGGCACATGCTCAAGTCAAAGTTTGAATTTGTTATAATTCCGTCACTATTTATACGGTAAGTGTAGTATGCACTGTATTTATATTGTAATAGACTAAATTAAGTGAAATGTTCAACATAGCCTAATACTGAGCGAACATTTATAAAACATAATTATTTTTTCACATTCAATTTGCATTTCTAGTAACTGTGTTGCCAACACACACACACAAAAGCACCACCAAAACTTTTCAACACCCTGGAGCTAACAAAAGAATAAAAATGGTTGACACGACATAGCTGGGCGATTAACTAGAGAATAAGCTAACATAATGTTAGCTAAGAGCCTGTAAGCAGGAAGTTGATGAAACCTGCACTAATTCAATAGGATTTCACTTTCGCATGGCAGTGTAACACGCAAATTTAGATTTTGATGCACCGTTGTGAGAAAACAATGCGAGACAAAGAATTGTTTAAGAGAAAACTGTACTCAAAAGTACCATCTACAAAACTAAAACCGTTTCATTAGAGTATAAAGTTGTGATTTTATCGAACTTGAACACCCTTAAAGTTTACACGGCCGTCCGCCTTCATTTGCACACGGCAAAATGTTAATTTACTCCGGCGTTTACACAGACCAGCCCGAGCAGACAATTAACGCCGAGAAGTGTTTCGCCAACAAGGAATGGAAAACCAACATCCGAGAAGAAAGTTTAATTACACGTGAATTCTAGTTTCATTTATTTTCACCCAATGTGACTGTAATTTTTAAAAATGCAGTGAAAATGTTATTCTCTCTTTGAAGCATTCACTTCGTCGACACCTTGGTGCGGAAAAAGGAATATAACAAGGATCTGACGTGAGCATTTAATGTGTACGTAGGTAACCGTTTTTTTCTGTTCTTAAAAAAGTCTGAGGTATAACTAAATTTTTAAAGATAATGTGTATATATACATATAGTTGTTCTGTCGGCAATGAAATTAGCGACAAGAAATTAATTTGAAAACGAAGAATTTAATTTAATTAAGTGAATAATTTTTAATTGAGTTATTGCGCCTAGCGTTACATAAGCAGATAAAAAAGAAAAAAGACGTTTACGAAAGCTCACGAGCTGGAGTAAGTTTTCTCAGTCATGTGATCAGGTTTTGTCGGTCACCAGGATCTTGATGAAAGCCTGTAATGCTGTTCAGGGTTTTAAGATGGCGGAAACAAAAACATTCATACTTTATAAATGTTTAATATTTCGCTAACGGTCGAAGGTCCGTACAGCACTCGTCGCTGTGGGTAGGCGGCCGCCTTAAGAGGGCGTGGTACATAATTCAACTCTAAAAGCATTAATTTATAACTGTAGGTTTCTTGAAGTAAATATGCGAAAGTTAAACAATAGCAATCCTAGACAATAGTTTTAGCCAACGTTTTAAACAAAATTGTTTCCAGTGTTACGAACTTCTGAGACACAATCTCAAAGGCGGAACCTCGTGCATTTAACTGCAGCAGATCACGCGTAACGAATTAGTAATTTTTGATCAATATTTCATAAAGTTGGCAAATACGATTATCTAGGATTGTCATTGAGTATTTTATCCATATTGGCTTTAAAAAAAAGCGTATAAATCAATTGATGTTTTCAGCGTTTATTTATTTACCACGCACTCTTTAAGTTTCAAAACTAAAACATGGTTGAGGACCTCAAACCGAGTATTAGAACAGCTGTTCAGAAATACATGATGAAACCCCCAGTATGACCAGAATAGGACTTGGTTGAAAAGGACGTAGCTGTCTGTGTTGTTACAACATACACAAAGGATATGTCATCCATCGTTGCCATGAATGTTCTGACACTAATGATCATCACTTAGAACAACTGTCTTCATGTATAACTTGTTGATATGACGTGTATGTGGTTTATGGGCATATAACTGTACTTCAGACTATTAGTTTCGCAATATACCAACTGTATAAGTGTAACTGTAAATGTTGAAGAAAACATGGCAATGGCCTCTGCGATCGGAAGAATGATGAAGACTATAACAAGTACCAAAATATTGTACGACATTTGACATGTAGAATGTGGCGACACTGCACACGCAGAAGTCCTTGCCCTCTTGCGCTCCACGTTCAGGTATTATTTTATGTGTTACGTCAAGTAAACGTAGAGCCATGTTTGGACAGCTCGAGTATTTAACCTGCACCCATAACATGCAGGGTAAAACAGGTGTAATAAGATAACTAACGTATCCATGGAGAGCAAGAGGGTAATACTAACTACAGTGCTATTGTGCCACAATGAGTATGTAAAATGTCATCGCAAAACATTCTGCCACTAACATTTTCGTCTCCAATTCATCTCCGAGTGTGTATTAAGCGTAGTTTTAATCGGATACCTAGAAATCTTAAGACTTCTCCTTAGTGAATTCGAACAAATAAAAAATTGTAAGATAATATCGATTCTCGAAGCTGAGACGAGTCTCATTTAACTCGACCTACAGAATACTGCCAGCTTTTCCGTCTACCATATATTCTCTACTTTTGAGAACTGTTAAGTCCATGTCCTACTATTGCATCGCTTGAGGGGGAATTTGTGTACTTGGATTTCCTACCTTGTTGTTGCATGCATGGCTGAGACACGACGAAGTTTCCTGGCGAGGAACGACGGCGATATCAGCTGGGCGGGACCGTTTCCCGTCGACTTGGCTTCAAGACCTCGTGCAGCGAAATGACGCGGGGCGCGTTTGCTGCTGTTCTCTACGCCTTCGCCAAATTGTTTGCTGGTGATGACGTCGATGCGTTAGGCGCTCATTGGCTTGGCGAAATCAGCTGTACCCCGTGCCGAAGCGTGCCGAAGCTTGCCGAAGCCAGGGGCTAGTTTGAATCCCCGCCTGTTTGCGGATTTTGCGAGCTACCTGACGTCATCTGACGGGAGAGACGTTCTTCAGGCTGCCAACTGCAGTGGTGTTTCTTGGTGTCACCGCATGTCCGTCTTGGCGCTGCGATTTCGGCGACCTTCTCCAAGAACTTTCGAGATGTTTCTCATTGGTCAACAATCCAGAGGAGGTGGCAAGGACTGGTATAAATACTGGTGCCAGACGCAGGAAAAGCAGAGATGGTCGGGGCTTTGGGAGAGCTCAGGAATGCTTAAGTTGTGTAATTGAATTTTATTTATTGACTGTTACTATGCCCGAGGAAGGTTCCACGTTGATAATGGGAATTAATGATTGCGGTTAAAAGAGAGTTTTTTTTTCTATTTCTCGGGGCCGTAAAATGTTTGGTTGTTCGCTTGGTTTGTATAACTTTCAGGGGCCAACTTAGTTTTTCAGATTGTATTATACCCATTTTGGTTGTGTCTTCGTGTTTTGGGCTAGTAACAGTATATTGTTTTTGTATAGATTATTTATTGGTAAACTTGGAGTCAGTATATACTTGAGAAAATGTAACTCTTGGAGAAGTTAAATTATATTTTTCTATTTTACTTGTTGAACTTGTTTTTTTTTTTCAAATGGTACTAGGAATATATTTATATAACTGTTATAAATGTTTGTAAACGTTTACTTTGCCTTGGTGGCAGCTGTGTACCTGATTACTGTCTAGTCACGTGTAACATTGAAACTTGTAGTTAAAATAAGGGCATAATTTATGACAAAAATATTGAGAAGATCGTCCATTTAAATAAATGAAGAAAAAAAACTTAATTCTTTAACATTTAATTTATATATGTAGTTCTTTATGTACTCCTACCACTATCGAGCACCTGTGATTATTTATGTCTTCACTTTTTATTTAGTATTGTAAACCCTAGAATTCAGGGTTACAAACCGATAAACCATAACAAGCATCGTGCATGATTTAACTATCTCTCTACATGTGTCCGCAAAAACAAACTTCAAAACATAATTTTAAAAAAAATTAAACTTTCACACTTAACTAGATTAATTTAACTCCGGAAGTAAAAGGTTTTCTTTACTACCCAGTCAGTTGCTGAGCTTCTATGAATCTGCCAACAAAATAATTTTTTTTCCCCCCTAAAACTACACGCTATTCCGGAGTCACGTTCATGTTCCTACTCACACATACGCAAACCGACGTCCAGAATAATTTGATCAGGCGAAGGAGGAATACCAACACGAAAACTCGACGAGCGAAAAAAAACATAATAAAATAGAGCAGCACATATTGGCTAGCTTGCGTCTGGCTAGCGAAGTCGGGCCCCTCGCGACGCGCCCTCCATAAACTGCATCCACTAGATTCAATTAACGTCGTCCATCTCCGCGCGCCGCCACATCTTTAATCACGGGGCCGGTCGGTCGCGTGGCGCCCCCCGCAAAGTCGACAACGCACCCCCTCCCTCACCAAACACAGCCAAGCACCGTCGAAAATGGGCTCAAAACTCAATTTACGTTGGACGAGGGAAGGGGGATTTCCCTAAACGAGCACATTTCGGCATTCGTCCGAAGCACGACGCAATCTATGGTCCTCAGCGAGGGGAAAGGGGTGGGGAAGCAAGGATTGGGAGGGGAAATTAACATTCACTCGACGTGTTTGTGACGCTGCGACGTTGCTGCACGGATAGAACTCCCCCTCTACCTACCACGGGGTGACAGAAAAAAAAACTACATTTACCTAACGTATCTCTACCACTGAAGGTCTTTGTTTGGCTCGGGTATAAGTTTAATTCTATTGCAGGTTAGAAAGAAAATGTGTTTTCTTACAGGAGAGTTCGGCACAGGAAAAATTTCTGCCGCTAGTCTCGCTGCCATCGCTACGGGATCAAAAAAATACGAAACCACAGAAAAATTAAATTTAAATACGCTTGGAAATGACCAAAATCATTTAACCTAACTTTAAAATGAAAAGAAACCAATTTTGGGTTATAAATTATCATCTTAATGTAACTTAAAATGCAGGAAATGCTCTGTGATTGGTTAGGTTACACATCTTACCACTAGCGCTTAAGCGGCAGAAATTTTCCCTGTGACAAACTTTAAACATTGATCTTTCTAACATTTAGTAGAATTAACCTTAGCTCAGGGCCGGAGAATTACTAGTTGGGTCCCCACGACAGATCAACTGCTTCCTAGGTCTGATAAATTTAATGTGTATTCATTAAGGTGGCCGTCTGTGTGGTACACTGAGGGATGGAGGTCTTTGGTAAAAGAAAATAAAATAAATAAAGCCAACCTATCATTTACAATTATCTGCACCAAAATAATCTCTATATGTCACTAATGATTAATTAATATTAAATAAAAAAATCAAATAGCACAAATAACTAATATTAACATAAAGGTTATAATATCTAATTAATATAATCACAGTCCTATATACAAGTTCTCTGTCCTAGCACGAGCACCGATGAACCTCTTGTAGACCAGAAACTCCTTCGTCAGACTACTTGCCGCAATCAAACTCGCCGGACACCCTCGACCACGTATCGCAACCCAATACTTCTCGCCACTTTTTTTTATGTTTGTACGACTTATGGTTTCTTCGCAGAAATACGTTTTGACTATTTTTTACTGTTACCTTTCATAGATTTTGTATAATGGTATTTCAAAGTCCAAACATGCACAAAACGGACGTCTGGCGAATTTTTTATTTTAAATTCACTATTGTTTTAACTACAAAATTTTTCAAAGCTGTTTTTATACATATCTTGACGTAGACCGCGACACTGTTCTTCAGCGAGGATAATTTCATTTTGGCAAGTCAGTTGGTTTTCCTTTCTAGTATAAAAATAGTTTTATGCAAATTTGGACATTGTCATGACATTAATAAAAAACTGCAAAAGCTAAAATAAAATTTCGCTACAGTAAAAATATTCACAATGTATGTCTACCAAACAATCTATATATTGTACAAATATAGAAATTATTAAAACAACTGAAGTGGTCGGTGAACTCACCCCTTAATCACACCAATTTATTGAGAGCCAAATAACTGGATGACTTCCTAGATGTACCAAGTAAAGTGGCACAACGGTAAGACGTAGGACTCGCATTCGGGAGGGTCTGGGTTCGAGTCCCACCTCAGCCGTCTTGATTGCAGGTTTCCGTCGTTCCCGAAGCCGCTCTAAGCGAAATCTGGAATGGCTACTTAACTAACGCCATAGCTGCACATTTCCAAGTTCCTGTCCTTTTGTGGAGTTGTGTGTAACCGTCTCTAATGTCTTCGCTGTCGATGAGACGTACATCCCAATAAAAATAGACTACTATAGATACACACCTAAAATAACATGTACTAATTAAATACATGTCAATTGCTTCCTGAGAATAGGAAAACAAAAATACGTGACGAAAACGCATATAAGCTATACTTTATCCGTGGAGGTATACGAATTTCTTACTATTAACACGTGAGTTAAAGAAATTTTCCAAGATGGATAATCAACGAATAATGAAAGCAATACCAGTGATGGACACAATAGGAAGGGAAAGCCTACCATCCCAACTTTTGGAAATTTACATAACACTGCATTAAATTAGATAACAGTTTGAAATAATTATTTATTAATAATGCTCACACTGTTCAATTGCCGCAAATTCACGAAAATATGTTAAGAAAAGTACAGTAATTACACAGAAGCAGCTTCCGTAATTTTTTTTAGATATTCAAATGTAACCGTTGAAAACCTTCTAACAGTCGACAATATTTTCACTGTGTTTATAAAAATAAGTTTTTAAAAATTCAAGTCGTGGCGTGGTCAATGCACTCTTCGCCCTATAAACCCTTGCCTGCCGATAGTAATTTGGCGCAAAGTGTATGCAGTGTCATTCTCATACTGATTATGAACAGAAATTGAAAACTACGCGGAGCAATGGTTAAGTGGTCACACGCGTGAATGATATCAACGGCATCACATAAAGACGCTTTGTAGTCCTCGAAATACAGCGGAATGAAATCTAGTGTATCGTTAAACTATAATGTGAGTATTTGAGGTATTAGTTAATTGTTAATGGAAAAGTAGTTGTATGATGTCGTTGATAGGCTACAGTCCCGCCGCGTCCTGTCACAGAGCTGCGTTACCCCCGCACATTATCTTAGGAGGACGTAGTGTTTGAGCAAATGATACTCTAATTGAAAATAATAGGTTTCTCAAAATCTATAAGAAAACAATTAAAAAAAAATATGAATCTTGCCTTATGCCTTTTGCCGGCTTTATCATCAAACACTGACACGAGATTTCGTACGGTGACTCCAACGCAAGAGATTACATTCAACAAGCGCGTTAAGTCCGCCAAAATGTTTGGTTGTAAAGTTGGCAAACATGTTACAAAGAATTGGTTTTTTTTTTGTATATCTTTAAAAAAACCTCGGAGATTTCAATTTACCTATTTTAACGCTACATTATGCCCCACGCCCTCTAGAGCGGTGAGATATTCGGGTCTGAGCCGCTGCTGTACCGCTACTGGGCGAAAAACAGCGAAAAAACGAATTACGAATGCGGCTCTCGCAAGAAAGCGGTGCGCTGATAAAAAGAAATCTCTGTATTGTCTGGCCCGAGACGACGCCAAGCGGGGAAGGAAGGTTGCCTCCCCCCCCCCCAAACACACACACAGCATAAAGGAAAGCGTCATCAATATTTATGCATCGAAATGGCAAGGTAGTTTCTGTTTCAGACCAGCATTTGCTTCCAGTCACTATCTCTCTCTCTCTGTCGTTCTCGACTATTCTTCGCCCTCGCACCGTCCTTCTCAACGACCCTCACCGTACCTGCGAAGAAATACGGCGGGTGGAAACGTTATGAACGCACCCACGGGCCTCCTTTTGCGGCAAACACATCGTCGGCGGCGGTAAACATGAAATGCTGTATCGAGTTTCCCGGGCCAGGAGAGTTCTGCTGCTGTAAGACTGCAAGTTTCTCTGCACGACTCGACACGAGCGGCGTGCGTCGAACAGGTTGATTCTACCTCGTTACAAACTATAAACATGTGTTATGTTATACATGTTATGTACGTTACAAACATTGGGAGGCGAATCCTTATCGGAAGTGAGGTACAGTTACAAATACAAATTTTGCCTAGCGCAACTGTTAAAGGAGGGGAAACATTTAGAGAGCGGTTTCTTAAAGGGTTGAAGAACTCAGTAACAATAAACATCGTGTACAGAATTGCTATTTAACAACCACGTTGTTTCCGACATTTCTCCATAATACAATTTTAAAATTCGTTCACCTCAGTTTTCAACGCCTTTTATTATTTTTATATCTGTACCATATATTTTTTTTCTTACTTTAGACATAAATTGTGACTAAATCTTCCTCTTAGGAAATTTTTTAATATCTAATAGTTTTTGCGTAATGAGTCGTAAACGTCAAAATTTGCACTTTACGGTTTTATGCACGCCACTAAAACCAACTGACATACCATTCCGAAAAAAATTGACAGTGTATAACAATGTTGTAGGTTATGATTAGACATATATAGAACAGAAAATAACATGTTTTTGTATTTAATTAAAAATGCTGAATTTTTAAATGAAAATTCAAAAATTTCAATTTTTTTTAAAAATACGAAACTATATATATTTTTGTTTAATATGTTTCCAATCGCAGCCTACAACATTGTTGTACACTGTGAATTTTTTTTCGGTTTGGTATGTTAGTCGATTTTAATGGCGTGCATAAAACCGTAAAGTGCAAATTTTGACGCTTACGACTCATTACGTAAAAACTATAAGAGATAAAAAAAATTTCCTAAGAGGAAGATTTAGTCACAATTTATGTCTAAAATAAGAAAAAAAATGTCTGGTACAAATATAAAAATAATAAAAGGCGTTGAAAACTGAGGTGAACCGCCCCCTTAAGGCGGCCGCCTACCTCACGATTCAAATGCGTTGCAGCGAGTTCGTCAACAGGTTTTTTCGACGAAAATATTTCACGTGTGCCCATAGTGCCAACATACTAAAAGAAAACAAACTTCTGACAAGGTCAGAACCTCATTGTTAAGGCGCCATGTTCATTCAAAACATTGTTTATAAGTCCTCCAACATAGTTAAAAAATGGCCTTTTCAGACTTCCGTACTTCGAAATGTACTAACCGGATGTATGTGAAACTCAGATTGCGACCTGTACTGAACTTAGCTGCAGACTTTCCTCCAGTAAAATTATATGGTCACCGCTTAATGTCTCATAGTAAAAACCGTTCGGCGGGAAGCTTGCACGCTAGTTCAGCGCTTGGCTCGTTGAGGCGACGCGGCATTTGATGCGCGCTTCAAAAGACCTTACTGCTACGTCGCTTTTGAGCCTCTCACGCGCAGGTAGGCGGGGCCCTTAAAAATTGCGCTAGGCAAACATTCCACTGCCAACTTTACTTAACTTATGATAAGGAAATCACCTCCCAAATTTAGAAACATAAGATGAGAACGTCAATTTATATCTTTCCTGACAATTATTAATGTGTATATATAGTAATATCAGTAATAAACACAGAACAGATATCCCAATATACTAATATGTGAAGAAGACATGGTACATAAAATTAAAATAACTTAACAAAAATGTCTTTTTTACCAAAATAAAAGATAAGAAAATTAGGTGTTCGAAACATCCTGCCTAAATATTTCCTCACGAAGTTTGTTAAAAAGACTTCTCCTTTTACGTTTCTGTATATTGGCTTCGGAAGATGTGCAGATTTCAGTAAACGTTCCTACAATCAAAACACATGCCGCGCTCTGTTAACGTCTAAAGACACAGAAAAAAAAAAAACATATTGAAATATTTCCCTTGAAAATAAGGTCGTATAAATTACATACTTTACCATGTAGAGCATATATGTCGTTCTGTAACGTACCCGTATTCAAGGGCTAAGGAACCTTCATGTTTTAATAGGCCATGCTTTCCTATTTCTATTATTATCGCGATAATTACTTCTTAAGCTTAAACGAGAGCAGATATTTAAAAAGTATTTTTTGCAGTTTTGTTTAAATGTATTTTATTCTTTCTGGCTATTTTTTTTTTTTCAAGAAAGTGAATAGGCTACAATAGTTTTAGCAAATTTAGTACGTAACGAAATATTTGTTAATTGGTTTATTAGTCGAAACCGTATGATTTACGTCTTCAAAAAATTAAACTTTCACTGCAAAACCATTGCCCAAGAACATACCTGTGATGCCTGCTCTAGTTTAAGCTTAAAAAATAACTATCGCAAAAACGGTAAAATAATGGCCTTAACAACAAGTAATACATCGTGAACGCGTTATCATAAATTGTAAACCTCTGTTACAGGGACAAAAATTTAAGTACTGATTACCTTCCGTCTTGAGCCATATTATCACACAGTGGGATTATAACATAGACTGCGTCCATGGCCAAACATCAGCAAAATAATAAACCTAAACGATAATAAATATGAGGAATACAAAATACGGCATCCCTGCAAAACATGTTGGTCGATACAAAGGAACAACGATCTACAACAAACGAGATACGAGCATAAATTACCGCAATAAAACTATTTACTTCTACTATCATTTTAAAATTATATTCGACAAGCGACAGTCAATTTAAACCCCACAGTGATTATGTACGAGATTGGCAGTAAAATTTTCAAAGATAATATCGAATCAACTGTGTGATACTTCGCTCGACCACGTGACGTTTTCTGGTGTCAATTAACTTTGAATAATGTTTGTACCTACTTTCACTAGGATTCTGGTGTCGAAGATGGTGTATTTCTCTTCCACAGGGAAAATTACCCAAGAGTGTAGATATGTACGACACTACGCAGCTACCCATGACAACGAACATTAGCACACGTTTCAAATATGTTCCAGCACGTACCAACAATAATGGTCACGCCCGATAGTGTCGCCTCTGTTATCCAAAATGACAAGACTTGACTTCGGCAGAGAGCAACTCTTACGTTTAAGTTGGCTACATCACCTTTTATCGCTTTATACTTAAGATATTTTAGAGACATGGCATGTTAAAAATATTTCCCTAAGGATTGGTTGTACGAACATTGTGTCTATTCCAGTGTTAGCTAATATCCTTATAGCTTGTTCTATTGTTAGTTACTAGCATGTTAAGAGGTTTGGCGGTGGTTTTAATGGTATGTTAACAATATAGTTACTGGAAATGTTTTATTTTTATCTAGACAAAGTGGCAAGTGTATAATGTTTCTTGTATTTTCTCCATATTACTTTAAAGTTCTCACGAAAAAAAATAACCATCGCGAAGGCGATGTAAAATAATAATAATTTGAAACGTAAGTCTACAGAAACTTCGCAACAACGTGAACTAACCACCGATGTTACAAACGGCCCTAAATTCATGGGCATTTTTTAAAAACAAACATTCTGATAAATTATGGCAATACGTTTCATCTGCGAGTTTATAGAAATACGTACTCCTCGTTACGTATTTCTACTGGCACTTTACCGCAATTTATAAAAATGTCTAAAATATTTTTTTTGCAAAACCTTCAATGAAAAATGATTTCCATTTGATTTCATACTTCGCCATGTTTATCAGCTTAATTTTTGGAGCGTCAAAAATACTTACAAAACGTGTTAAAAGTTGTTGAAGGAACTGCATGCATTCAAGAAAACTGCTCGTTCTTTCCGCAGTTTGATGAAGAAATTTTGTAACAGTGAGACGCTTCTACTCTGCGAGAGACACAGATAGTAGTATGCATGATGTGCGGGCTCCTAACACAGGATAAATTATCTTAATAGCCGCAATACATTACTCGTGTTCTGTGAACGAGAGTGCACTCGTATAGAGAGAGTGTTATCTCAGGCGAAGCTAAGGAGAACCATGCCCATTAACGCTGACTTTTTTAAATAAAGAAAGCAGAAGAGAGATTTCGAAGCCACTTCAAGAAGCTAGAGCTAACAAAATTAATGAAATGCAAAATCACGGACAAGATGAGTGTTAAAGACTAGTTCACTGTAATCTCAGTGAAACAGTCCTCGCGTTTTATGAAGTCCTCGCACACACTGCAAGGAATCCTATCAAAATGTTTACTTTATACATTATACGTTTTTTCAGTAAACTGGTACCATCCACACAAAAAAGAACCAGGCTGTATCAAGGATATTAGCAAGTATACATGAAAATTGGAATGTAGATACGAGCAATCGTAACATATTGTTTTTTTTTTTCACTGGAAATTCTTAACTTTTCAAGTCTACGAAGTTATTATCCGTACTTTTACCAGAGTCCGGCGAGTTACGACTATTCTTTTGTTGACGAAATTATTTAACGCGCATTATTTCTGTAGATCTACGAAAACAAATCACACTTCAAACTACGTCGCTACAGTTTTAAAAATTCGGCACACTCATTAGGAACATCATTTTCGCCCCCAAACCCCCCCCCCCCAAAGGTCAAAAATGGCTTTCACAGACTGACGTACCTGAAAAAAAAACCGTAATCGAAAAACAAAACTATAGAATCAAGCGTTTGACGTTGAAATACACTGCCCGCAAATAAAATATTGTGGTCACCGCTCAAAGTCCCATAGAAAAAAGGATAAAAGTAAACCACTACGCGCCAGCTGAGTAGCTTGCGCGGAGAGGCGATTGTGCATTACATAGGTCGGTCAACGGCAAATTTACCGCTCCTGCCTCACACACACAAACACAGCCTTTATAGGGAGGCCTCTTAAAAGAAATACTATAGTCCGTAAATGTATAACCACCATAGAAAATAGGGACAAAAAATTGTGAATTTTGTTAGGCTTCCAGTTCCCGCCGTTGATAAAACGTCTCGCGCTTTAACAATGCTAAAAATGTGTTCTTTTTTATTGTCCTTTTAAGATATTTGGTGTTACTGTGGAATGCCACTGCACCTATTATTGACAAGTACACACCTGAGGTCTCATGCTCGAGTTTTCAGTCGTATGCTAGTTGAAAGCCGAGTGGTCGTTTTCAGGACATGGGGGTCCATGCTCGAGTTATCAGTCGCATGGTAGTTGGAAGCCGAGTGGTTGTTTTCAGGACATGGGGTCCATGCTCGAGTTATCAGTCGCATGCTAGTTGGAAGCCGAGTGGTTGTTTTCAGGACATGGGGGTCCATGCTCGAGTTATCAGTCGCATGCTAGTTGGAAGCCGAGTGATCGTTTTCAGCACATGGGGGTCCTTGCTCGAGTTTTCAGTCGCATGCTAGTTGGAAGCCGAGTGTTCGTTTTCAGGACATGGGGGTCCATGCTCGAGTTATCAGTCGCATGCTAGTTGGAAGCCGAGTGGATGTTTTCAGGACATGGGGGTCCATGCTTGAGTTATCAGTCGCAAGCTAGTTGGAAGCCGAGTGGTCGTTTTCAGGACATGGAGGTCCATGCTCGAGTTATCAGTCGCATGCTAGTTGGAAGCCGAGTGGTCGTTTTCAGGACATGGGGTCCATGCTCGAGTTTTCAGTCGCATGCTAGTTGGAAGCCGAGTGTTCGTTTTCAGGACATGGGGTCCATGCTTGAGTTATCAGTCGCATTCGATTTGGAAGCCGAAGGGAGTTTTTAGGACATGGAATAAGTTTTTT
This sequence comes from Medauroidea extradentata, assembly GCA_003012365.1. Lineage (NCBI taxonomy): Eukaryota > Metazoa > Arthropoda > Insecta > Phasmatodea > Phasmatidae > Medauroidea > Medauroidea extradentata. The sequence continues at coordinate 31,276 of PNEQ01020725.1, read as the reverse complement.
TCCGATTTTTACTTAAAAGAATGAATTGCCGAACGATAAAACAATCTCCATGTCCTGAAAACGACCAGTCTGCTTCCAACTCGCATGCGATTGAAAACTCGAGCATAAACCCCCTTGGAGATTGTTTTATCGTTCGACTTTTTATTATTTTTTAAGTTAAAATAAAAAAGTTTATCCGTGTCCTAAAATAAACAATTTGGCTTCCAAATCTCATGCGATTGAAAACCAGTGGCTGTGCTTGAAGCCGTGCGGTATTACCAGCGACTATACGCCGCTTTGAGCAGTTGTGTTGTTGCAGAGACCAAGGTGTATATATTATAAGTACCTTGCCTCTTGTACGCTACTGGCTGTGGAGTGTTCCTGACCATATAAGTCAAATGGTTCCTCAGACAACTCCGTGTTGTATATAGTCACTGCTGGGCACCGCACACCTTGGAACACTCCACGCGACGCCACTGCTGAGAACTCGAGCATACCCCAGACGAGTTGTATTTAAAAGGCACTGTCTTAATTCCACAGTAATATGGTCCACTCAGCACTCCATGGACTGTAAGTCATGAGACCTATTGTAGGGTAACGGTGCGCTTTCTGTCCTATGTTTATGTCACGTGTTTGATCTTCTAGATTTGGACATTGTTCCACCAAAATATTGACACGCAATTTTGCAACGTCCAGTATGGTACTGTAGCTTTGAAGCATCCCGTTGCAACGACCTAGGATAACCGAGTAAATTAAAGAAAATGTTCGTTAACATAATATACGTCGGCATAGAATACAAAACGCGTTTTGAAAACCAAATGAGGGGAAGGCACGGCACGTTTCTAACCCCTCAGTAGAACGACATTTTATAAAAAAAGTTTCATATCTGAGCCCCAAACCGAACGGAAATATCATTTCGATATTAATGCGCGAGAGTGGAATTTTTTTTAAGTGCCCGGCTAGGGAGACGCACGTCTGACGCGGGCCATTAAAGTGCCGACCATAAGGACGGGTCTCCGGCGATCAAATATTCCACTGCCGAGGCCATTTCTTCGTGTGGGGTAGGGGGAATGATAACACCACTACCCCTTCCACACACCCACATCCACACACACACATTCACTAACAATGGTAAACGGTCTATGAACATCTCTCCTTTACCCTCAACGTAAACCACACAATACGCCTATTTTCGCCCCTATTTTTTTCTAGTGGTTTCTTACGTATTATTCCCCTATTGGCTACCACGAGATTACCACTTCAAGACAGCACTACTCTGGGAAAATGAAAGAAATTATTTCTTCTGAAGACTTCTTCAACGGGGGAAAAAATTGAATTTGACAAAGCTTTTCCATTGGTCAATATATTTCTATGGCGGCAACGGGAGAAACTAGGAACGGTCAGGTCTTCGAACACTTTCCCTTCACTCTCTCAATTTGACAAAGGTGTTTTAGGTCAACATATTTAGACGGCGGCCATCTTATCTGCCCACACACCCACACCCACACACAATCCCTACCAGCAACCACGTGTGTGTGTGTGCGTGCGCGCGCAATGGGAGAGGACTCCGCATCATCGGCTCCCCAAGTCTACGCACGCACGGCGCGTCTCGCACGCACCATTTCCTATCCCTCACCCCTCCTGCAAGTAACACCCCTCTCCCTCAGCCCTTACAACTACCACCCTTGGTGGGGTGCGGGGTACTTCCACGAGCCTGTTACGCGGGACGCCATTCAATTATTAATACTCGAGGCGCAGGGAATTAATTTCCCCGCTCGGGCTATTTATTCGGCTGGTAATAGTTGTGCACGCTACAGGGGGGGACCGTTACTCAAAGTTTTCTTTGACGCTAGGACGTAGGTGGGAGGGGTTAGAGACGCACGTGGTACAGCAACGTAGCACACTGAGCAGAGAAACTTTAAAACTAGCAGCTTACACATTATGTATGTGTAAGTACACACATATAAACCAAGGTACAAGTACAAGTTGATATTCAAAATTGCCTTAAGTAATTCATAAAAATAGGTAATTATATTTAGAATACCTTCTCACATACTAAATTCTATAAAAATATTCAAATAAAAATAAAAATTGTTGATAAAAACTTTTCGTCACTTCATATTTCATACACATAATAATATTGACACTGTTAATAATTATAAAATTTATAAATCTTGAAAAAAAAAAATTATTTCCTGAAGCAAACAAAAATTCTAAATGTCACACAATGATCTGAAGGGGTCATTGACGACAGTTTTAGAAACATTTTCATAAGAACATGTTTAATAAAACTTTCTGGGTACCCCGTCCTTCCCCTCTGCTCAGTTTTGCCGGCCACCACGCTCTCACGAGGCGATATTTCTCGCGACTGTGACATGGAAACAAAAGAGATAAAGGTGATACAGTAACGCGCTTCAAGTTACCGTCGTTCAATCATGTAAAGCGCAACATGCTAGAGGGTTTTGGAGATGACACTAAACACTTCCGCGACTTTTCACCCAGCGTGCAGAAGGCCACGAGCCTGTTCTCCAGTACCTACCAGGGTTTAGTGACGGCGAATTAAAGCTGCGGTTCACCTCAGTTTTCGATGTCTTCTTTTATATTTATATTTGTACCAGATATTTTTTCTTATTTTAGACATAAATTGTGATTAAATCTTCCTCTTAGGAAATTTTTGTATCTCTCATAGTTTTTGCTTAATTAGTCGTAAACGTAAAAATTTGCACTTCACGGTTTTATGTACGCCATTAAAACCAACTGACATACCAAACCGAAAAAATCCAGCGCATAACTATGTAGCAGGCTGTAATTTAACACATAGGCTACAAAAAAATATATAATTTTGTATTTAAAAAAATTTCATTTCAAAATTCAGTATTTTTATTAAACACAAAAATTGCCTTAGTTGCAGTAAGTACGCAAACAGGCATTTTTCTAGAAAATAATTCCACTTGTTCCCAATATGCCAACGTACGAAAAGAAAACACACTTCAGACAAGGTCGGAACCTCTTGCTCATGAAAACCGCAGTTTCTAAGTCATCCAACATAGTAAATACGGCATTTTTCAGACTGCCGTACTCAAAATGTACTAAGCGGATGTATGTGAAACTCAGATTGCGACCTGCACTGAACTTAGCTGCAGACATTTCACCAATAACATTACAGGGTCACCGCTTAGTGTCCCATAGTAAAAACGGTTCGGCGGGAAGCTTTCACGCTAGTTCAGCGCTTGGCTAGCTGAGGCGATGCGGCATTTATGCGCACTTCAAGGTCGCCCTTATGTCTCCATCATTTCTGAGGCTCTAACTCTCAGGTAGGCAACGCCCTGCCGACGATTCAACGCAGCCTCCACGGCGCATATACTCACCTGATCTACCAAGATCCCCCTGGCCCGCGAGAACTGCCGATGGAATCATATTTCTGCAGAAGAAGGCAAGGGGAAGAGGGGTGGAGTATTATCGGTAAGCCTAACGGGCCGCCCCAGCCAGTATTTCTCCCATATCGGGCCTCAACAGCTACAGGTAGAGAAGATTTGCGCGGGCGGCGCGGATCCTATACATGCTAAACAGTCGCAGCCCCTCGCTGGAGAAATATTGCGGGGTGCACGCGGCGGGATTGGAGCGAGGGGCTTGTGTGAGGGAAGGTAGAGGATCAGACATTCAATTCCCTGGGCGGGGGGTGTTTACGAGGGCCAGGCGGGCTTTCTCTGCAGCTCCACTCCCGGCCAGGAGGATAGGTTCCGTTTCACGCGCCGCGCTAACGACATTCCGCATGGCGCCACGTACTACTGCAGTGAGGCCGCCGCCGCTACCGAAACCCTGGCCCGTATTTATAAGATTGCGCTTACAATAGAAAAATTAAGCGCTAAGGGCGCTGCCTACCTCGTGCTTACATTGCGTTGCAGTGTGTTCGTAAATACGTTTTTTATAACGAACTATTACACACGTGCCCATTGCAGGGGCGTCATTTCAGGTTTTTCCAGGGGGGGGGGGGCAAGATTTTGTTTTCTGACGACAGTGACCTTGTTGCATCTTTTTTATTAATTAAGCATGTATAAATTAGATACTTTAATAATAAAACTTCAGTTTTATGTCCTTAAGTTAGCATTATTTACATTAAAAAATACAAAAAATATATTTATACACAAAAATTCCAAATACAGGGGGGGGGCATTTGCCCCCCCCCCTGTAGCCCCAAATGACGCCCCTGGCCCATTGTGTCAACGTTCGAAAAGAAAACACGTCAAATGATACCGGAAAGGTAGTTTCAAAGCATCACGTTAAATAGAAAAAAATTCGGAACCCATTAAAATGGCTAAAAACAGCTTTTCCAACTAGTTATATCTGAAAAACTACTCACGGGATTCGTGTGGAATTGCTCTAGAAACATTCAACGGACTTTGCTTAAAACTTGTCACTAATAAAAAGAAAAGTGAAAGTGTTATTTAGGCAGTTATCTAAGATACCACTGCACGTAGCTTGAGTGTTTACAGCAGAGGCGAAACCGCCCCAGATGAGCCGGTCAACATCGCCCTTGACGCCGTGCCTCACTCACACAAACACACAGCCAGTAGGTATACAGTGAGTATTTATCGCGCGCACGAAAAAAAACATGCTAATTAAAAACAGTTTACAATAAAATCATTAAGACGTAATTTCAAAAAGTGGAAACAAGCGACAATACCGCCATCAGAAGGTGGCGATGTTAACTACATACCTGGCGGTAAGTTATTCTTTGACAGGCTATTTGAAAATTATCATGCTCAGCATTTTCATACAGACAGAGATCGGCACGTCTTAGATATGTTATGCTTCACTCTGATTGGCTCCAGATGTGTACGTAAAGCACTGAAACAAACTGGAGCAAAATTGTTTTCTCGAAACGTTCGTGGCCCCATCTATCATCAGTAGTTTGCATGAAGACAGTACTTCAAATAGGAGCTTGGGTCGTATGCGCTATTATGGGAACATAAATGACCGTGCGTTGGTGAAATCGTACATTATCTAAGTACAATAACGACGAGGGAATAATTACAGCATTGCCGTTGCCGGACTTCCACCATCTGCTCGCTAGTCAGGATCAAATCACGAGCAAGAAAAATAGACTGAGGGCATATCAGTAACACCCCGGAATGAAATATAAGACATACGAGTCTAGCCAACCGAGGATTAAATCCAACGAAAGTTATTTACTTAGTCCTTCATAAACACCGGATGTCACACATACCCGGCGGAAACATGAAACATCAGGAACACAAACAAATGAAGAATATTTATCCATCGAGCTCCCGTTCCCGTTGATAGAGACCAAAATTCCCTTATCATTTTTAAACGCATTAAATATAACACAACGTTTACTGTCTCAGTTATAATTTCGACGCGCACGCACGTATAAATGTTATACGCGAATCAGCTTATGTGTCGACCAACATAAAAATCTAAGATATAAACTATATTACATTACATGCTTTCATCTGTACCTTTTTACTACGATTGAAGTGCAAGACGTAGTTACGAAATGTATTCTTCTAAACGGGTAATTCTTTTCTGTATTTCGTAACGTCTGTGATCAGTAAGAAGGAGAGTAGAAATAAGGTTTTCAGAAATCAGCCTTTGAACGTTTATTATATTGTGACAGCATAAGAAACATTTAAGCAGAAGTTACACTGACTACCGATTTGTTTTAATTATTTGTATTTAATCTCTCTGAATTCTGAGATGAGAAATATCACTGTCGTTAGCAAGATTGTTTTTAGTACAAAAGTTTATATGAAGCACAATGCAATATTTTATGTAAACAAAATATTTCAACATTTCGTGGGAAACGTGGTTGAACACCAATCCCTCTTCATCCACCTCTTTGGATAGGGGAACGTGCATGCGTTAATTAGCATTGCAGTACACGTCTAATTTAAGTAATTACAGACACGTTCTGCTATCGCACAATTACCGTCGACATTAATTAATTACGCAAAAGCGACAGCAAATCACTAGAGGTACGTAAATTTCGCAGATACATTCCAGGTCAGGTTGAACGCCAATTATGTATACTTCATTGTCATGTTTGTGACTTGCTGGCGGCTGTTACGAAACGTTTTGACTACTGCAAGCCAGTAGTAAATAAGGAAATAATGCGAAGTGCTATCGCTTGCTACCTGCTTGTACGGTTATAAGCCAGTAGATAATCGATTGTGACCAGTGGGTGTATAGGACTGACAAGTCTAGGCTGCTGCCAGATGAATCCGCGAAATTGACGTACCTCTACAAATCACGTTTCAACGTACACCCGCTCTTTTTCTACGATACACAGTATTACAGTACATTCTGTACACAACATGTTTGATCGTGTCTGACTGTCATACTATATACGACGTACAGTTATAATCGTAAGTCCAAGCACAACTTTACTGTTTCTGGTTGTTGTGTCAAATCTTACACTCACTGTGTTCAATAATGCGAACGCATGGTCTGGCTGTACTCAGAAGCAATTACGCGTGTCATTACATACGTTCGTTACCAATAAAAACTGTCATTATAGTTGTTGACACTATTACTTTTATTAGTTTACGTTCACAGCTGATAACATCGACACAACTACACTTTTTTTGTTCCTAAGTCCAAGCGGGCACGCCATAACTTCAAGTATGGATTTAGCAAGGAAATTGGCTCGTTGCAACAACTAAAAACTGAAAGGGTCCAAATGCCAAACTGATATTTCAATGACGGCAATTATCAGCTTACGAACATGTTTATGCCTACATTTTGGACGCTACTGTATCTGAAAGGCTCTATGTCACGTCACGTCATACGAACGTTTTTTTTTTTCCTTCTCCCCACTTCGTTCGGGGCCGTAATGGGCGGGAAAAGAAGATGGCCGCCACGGAGATGAGGTGATGAGGATAAAGTGAGGTGAAGGTACAACAACATCCATGCATGAGCCGGGATTCGAACCCCGGACCCTGTAGGCCGGCTGCTAACGCTACAGATGTTGGCTGGCGAACACAGAAATATGTTGAACAATGAAAAAATATTATAGCGTTCACAATACAGTGAGCACTGCATGACGTTTTCTTTCCGCCGTTTTGCAGCCATCTTTACTATTTTTAATATAAAAACTTCTATGTAACTAAAAACCAGAGTAAATATTTAAACACACTAAAAATGAACACCAATAGGCGCAATGAAACATATTTTTAATTAACTGCAAATTATGCTGAGTGATCACTTTATGGTGGACAGCCTAGCGCAAAAAATTATTTTCCCGCCAATTGGAAAGAAAGATACAGAATACACCAACAGAAACGATTAGGCATTAAAATAGGCGGTGTCTATGGTTTGTGGAGAGGGTAAATGGTACGCGCAGACAAGTTCCCATCGCAGTTTGGCAGAAGTGACATAGATGACATGAGAGTGCGCATATCTGTCCGTATCGACAGTCGGCAGTGCCGATGATGACTCCGAGGAAAGAAGTCAAACGTATTCCATCCGGACCGTGAGATGCGTGACGAATAATCTACAGACCGCGCTCCAGCTCCAAGTCCCTGGCGTGTCTGCGTTTTTCGTCCGTCAATATATAAATAATACAGCAAGTCGGAAGTCATGTCGACGCACATGCCAGCCGTAGTAACGTCTTTAGTAAGGACGTGTTTACTATAGTGTCACTGTAGCGTACATGCCGTTTAGGACGAAAAACGCACACATGCCAGGAACTCAAGTAGCGCGCGGACAGCAGATTTGACGACTAATGTGCGCACATGTTGCGCAGGTTCGCATTTCCCGTCATTGTTTATGCGAAGTCTGAAGAATGAACATGGATACATCTAATTGCAATCGTGTAAGAATATGAAGAATTATACATAACATGCACCACTCGCAACATTACAATGAACAACGCTGGGACAACGTTTAGCAAGAAATACGATGTAAAATGAGTGAGTCCTATAAGTACAGTACTCCCTACAGTACGAAAATTTAAACTGTGCACATTTTACATATGTTGACACATGTTCTCTTTTAAGTTTATAACACTATAAAAATACGTTTTGTCCCTCTACAAATAAAAATAATTTAGAGAAGAGTTGTCACAGAACTGCCTGCTAAATTATAACAATATTTTGGGCGATTTTTACATTCAATAACTGAGAAAATATACAATATTTATTTATGTTATGTACGCAAATAATTTACAGACAATTTTTTATTGGATTGCTATTTTTCGCCGCAGTTACCAAAAAAAGCCACGTTGTTCTTCATTTACAAGTATTTTTTGCGAATTTGCAAGCTTTAGAATTTCCGTAAGATTATACCGTAAGCATTTACATATAAGTTTCGTTTACCATTATTTGTGGCACACGTACAATTCTACACTTGTAAATTTACAAATATTTCTATGTTTACACACTTCTTTACGGAAACAAATATATCATTGTAACTAAAAAAACACACACACAGGTTTTGTATGTAGACAAACCATTATTTTGCAGGCAAATTATTGTACTTTTACCTTGTTTTGTGTAAGTACAGAAATATTCTTCACGAAGTACAGAAAACTTATACAGTATTGTACAATAACAACCACAATTTTCCGCCCCCTACCCTTTTTTTACATGCGTCCGTGTTTGCCAGATCGCACTTTCACTAGTTACCAGTTGACTGATAATATATCTGAGCTGAAGTAATATTTGAAATAAGTCTCTAGCTTGTAAAACAACATGACGATAATTTCTCCTTAAACTTTGCAACTCTTGCATGTCAGTAAGTGATATTTGACAATGTGATTCAGCCCAGTAACAAAAGTCATCTCTTAAGAAGTTGTGAAGACAGCCAGCGGCCATAACAATGAGAACGTGTTCATGTGACATACGTTAAAAAATCCGGAATCTACGTGCTAAAATCTCAAACGCATTTTAAACTGTGTTGCATGCACGACTAAGCCTACTGTCGAAAAGTTTATTTTCTTAGACGCCTTGCACATCACCACGAGAGAAAGGTCGCCACTATACTCCTGATGCACATATTCTTTGTTTCAAAGCCGGAATATTTGTTTTAGAGTATAAATAAAAAATGTTTGTTTGAAGAACCAATTTAATGTATGTGTTCTTTTAACATTTCTATCCTAAATTTGGATTTAACACATTAAACTAATTTATTGCAAACATGTTAAGAGGAGTCCTCGACTGGCACATGGACGGCGTTGCAGCATGTCACGCGACCACGCGTATTAATTTTTACGTGAAACCGCTTAACTTGCTCATATTATGTTTATCTACGAAAATCACACACACTTGAAACTATGCTTCTATGTTTTCAAAAATTCAGCACGCTTGTTAGAAACATGATTCCCGGGCCTCTCAAAATGGCTGAAAACAGGTTTTTAGACTGCTGTAACTCCGAAAATATTACCATGGATTCGTAAAGTGCAAAGCGAGAGACATGCGATGGTCTTAACTTCATACTATTCAAAAATAAAATGTTATGGTCACCGCTTACAGTCCCGTAGGAAAAAGACTACAGCGAAAACTTCGCGTATCGTCAGATACCCAAACCTCAAAAATCCCAGTCACCCTCACAGTTGAGCACTCAATCAGTTCTCCAACATCATCTATCTCCAATATCAAAGCCTCCACTCCTCAACAGAATGATCATATGACATAGTCTTTTCCTAAATATGGCACATACCGTAAAAAACATTCCTAATCTGGATCAAACACGGATTAAACAAAAAATATTTAAAATGGTGACAAACGTAAAGTTGAAGCTGGCAAATCCAGATGTTCAGTCGCCTACATTCCTTTATTGCACCCATCCCCAAAACCCAGTGATTCTGGAAGATCGTGGTTCTTCAAGTGATGTCCAGTATACAACGGAGGCCTTCGTAAACAATTTCACAAATTCCATAGGTAACGTATGTGTACCACTTCCTGCTTAGTTTACTTTCCGACTAACGAATTAATTTTTACGCATGACACGTTTCCAATTTCTTTATAATTGGTTCTGTATATTATTTTTTGTTTCGAGTAACTTAATGCTATACCGGCCGTTGTCAAATTTCATGCCAATGTTTTGGTGAAAGAATCCTCACACCTGGAGGAACAAAACATGTTACACGGACAAAGGTCCAGCACTACAGTTCGCAATACATGATGTACGATTCATAGCGCGGGCTGCTGTTTACACAGTTATTCCTGTTGTATATAAGTTAGTGACATAGCAGAGTAGTGTATAATATGTATATGGGTTGGTGGCACAGAGTATAATACACAGGACTGTTGTAATGACATTCCACAACATGATCCACTCCACGCTATGAGCCACATATCATGTATTGCGAACTATAGTACATAAACGGTGCGTTTTCCTACCTCTGTCCATGTAACATATTTTGTTCCTCTACACGTGAGGATTGTTTGCCCACAGTATTGACACAGTCTGACATCCTGTATATTCTATATTTTTATAAATAAAAGTCAGTAGCGCTTAACAAACAATATTCTCAGGCCACTACAAGTATCTTCGTGTCTTATTCAACCCCGAATTTTGTTTTCAATGAAATCAAGAATTTCTCTAAACATCGCTTGTGTCAGCCGAAAATACTGAAAAGACTTACCGCCATCTAGAACCAAAACAAGGTACATTGTGTGATATTCTCCACATTGTGTTCTTTTGCTGTTTATGTTGTCCGCCAGAAAACTACTGACATCTTCTTCAATGACCATAATGCCAATCTAGAAATATGGAATACTTTCTTAATTCTACCGGTCGTCACACGAGATGGTTACACATAGGACGCCTCCAAAATACTAATGTTTTTTTTTTCGGTATTGTCGATACTCCGAGTGCAGTGTGCGTACTATCCTAAAATTATCGCGGTTCGTCCTATGCGTGCCTGTCGTCCGACGCGGACTATTCTGCACTTACCTATAGAAGTGATCGTAGACCTGAGAAATTAAAAGATCAAACCATTCCCCAGTTCTAAGTATACATTAGGCCTCATTCCTTCTTAGAATAATAGTTCTGGGAAGTGAAGTGATTTTGGTCAGCACCTAACATCTAGGTCTTTAGCGCTGGTGAGGGCGTGACATGACGTGAAAATGTAGCAGCGCCGGAATGAAAGACCGGGGAAAACGGGAGATGCCTGAGAAAACCCGCCGACCAGCGGCATCGTCAGGCACGATTTCCACATGAGAAAATCCGGGGACCAACCCCGCCGGGAATCGAAAGAGGATGGCATTGGTAGGAGGTGGTTCTGGGAACGTGTTTCATGTTATAGCACGTAGGTGAGGATGGCGGTTTGACACACATGTGGGCATCACGAGTACACGTCGTTAGTCCGGTGTTAACAATTATTATTTTTTTTTTCGATCAAGAGTCAACACTACGACGGGCGGCAAATTGTATTTCCGCGGAAATGGCACAGCGAGGAGCGAATGACGCATGCTAGACTGGTGCAGGGGGTGGGTGGAAGAAGCGTAGAAGGGGTAAGGGGCGGATATTGGCCGCCGCGCTGCCGTGGCCGGAGGCGACCACGCTCCCCCCCCCCCCCCCCCCCGTGAGGCGCTCAACACCCGTGACGTCACAGCGGCCATATTGACCGCGGCCCCGCCGGCGCCTCGCTTCATTACGCCCGCCGCTACTCATCAACAGCTGGCGCGGGCCGCCGGAACCGGATATTACCGGCATGGCCCAACTGACTTGCCTGCCCTGTCTATCCACTGCGCTGTTGCCACGCAAACGGTTCAAGCACAAGTAATCATACCACAGGAACAAAGTTAATACTCCGCCATACGCACTATATTATGCATTGTTATTACACTAGCTCATTTAGACATTCGTCAATTTAAGGCACGCCATCAACCGCCACATTTAATAACGTGATTATTTCTTTAAGTTCTGAGAAGATAGATGTGAAATGTGAAATAATAGCGCAAATTCTGTTAATCGTGTGCTACAAAATACAAACATGAAATTTTAACTAATACTTATAATAACATGGCCATAAAAGGTCAAACCATTATTTTTTTTTTACGTTTATAATTTGCTTGACTGATAGCGGCAAAATTATTTTCTAACGGTTCAAATTTCATGCCTCAACTGAAGCGTACGGTAAACATGATTAGCGCTATAATCACAGATTTCACATTAATATTCTCAGAATAAAAAAAAAGCAAACTTTCCAGTATGGCAGGCAATGTCGAGCGAAAGTAATAAACCAACGGATTTTGTGTGTGCGTGTGTGTATGTTTGTGTGTATTTGTCTGTATGGTATGAATGTGTATATACAGGATGTGCAGAAACAAACACATATCAAGCGCACAATGTGAATCCTGTGCACACGAAAATGTAAGTGTCAAAATTTTGTACGACGATATTTTGCGTGCACAATGTGGCAACACTTCCCGGAGAAAGTCCCCTCTTGCAAACCATGTCCAGGTATTATTTTATGTACGTTACGTTGAGTAAATGTAGATTCATGTTTGGAATGCTCGGTATTTTAACCTGCACCCATTATACAGGTCCGAGCAATAGTAGTAAGGTAAGAAAAATATCTGTGGAGCACAAGAGGCTATTAACTGCAGTGCTCTGTTGTCATACTGTGCATGTAAAATATAACCGTACAATATTTTGCCACAAACATTCTCGGCTTCAATTCAGATCAGGATTCACGTTATGTACTTATTAAGGCAGCCGACTGACTGGCGCTCGAACTGCGTGCAGCGTGTTCGGAATATTTTTTTTTTCTCAGAGACCAGTAAACGAACGTACACAATGATTATCTAAGAAAAAAAAAACACATCAGACTACTTGTGAATGTGACTGTCAAGACATCATGTACATTGGTAGCATTGTTTTAAAACTCTTAAAATATGATAAAATCGGCTTTATTCACGCGTTTGTTTCTCAAGATACAAATATGTAACGGATTTGTTGAAAACCGAGGTTTACAAGTACATTGGACTTTGCTACTGTGACGCGTTCAATAAAATAATAGGGTCCCCGCTTAAGAGTGTTCAAGTGCGATAAAATCATAATTTTATATTTATATGAAATAGTGTAAGTTTAGTAGACGATACTTGTGAACGCAGTTTCCTCTACGAAACAATTTTAACTCGCATAGTTTCCTCATAACGGTGCGTCAAAGTCAAAATCGGCACGTTCTGCTGCCATGCAAATAGTGAAAACCAATTGACTTACGTACCTGAAGTAATTCACAGTGAACTAACATGCCACGGCCTACGTAATAAAACATTTTAAACAAGTCCCACGAACTATTTTTGTATTTAAAAAAAATTGCTGAATTTTCAACTTTTTTTGTACTTTTGCGATTTTTTCCACAATTCAAAATATTACATTTGGTCTTTTAAATACTTTATTGCATAGATCATAGTACGTAATATCATAGTGAATTATGTAATTCAAGTAGGTAAGTTGATTTTCACTATTTGCATGGCAGCATAACAAGCAAATTTTGACTTTGACGCACCGTCATGAGAAAAATATGAGAGCTAAAATTGTTTTGTAAGAGGAAACTGCACTCACAAGTATCGTCTACAAAACTTACACTATTTCATATAAATATAACATTATGATTTTGTCGCACTTGAACACATGTAAGTCCCACAGAAAAACGTTACTACGCGCGCGCGTTTATGACTTTCAGCGCAGAAGCGATATCACAATACATATGCCAGCCGACGTCGCTCGTAGTGTCTCGTCGATTTTCGCCTCTCACACAGAAACATACCCTTCACCAGGCGTTTGTTTCTGGAGAGCTTGTGCATGTATGTATGCGTGTGTGTGTGTGAACGTATTGGGTTACATTTAAACCCACAATCATTATCTTTAAAATGTGATCTCTGAATACTGTGCTCATCAAAGCAACATGAACAATTGTTATTATTTCTTCCTAATAGGTCAACAAAGGACCAAGACATTAAACTTTAATACTTGGAGCGGCCTTTGATGTCTGTCCAATTGGTACACATTCTTTCCTCTCCTCCGTCCAAAAGGCTCCTGCCTATTTACGAGACGGTTTGTTCTGAAACCTGTTTAAAAGACTCCAAATAAAGGAGGAGGTTATCAATTCGTTTTTTAACATGTTTCTTGCCTGAGAACTCCATTTATAAACCGATAAGAAAAAAAAATTGTTAGAAAACGGATATTTTCAAGGGGGTCCCATTTTAAATTCATTGGCATTGAACTGGCGAGGGAAGGCATAAAGTGAGTATGGAGTTGCATCGGAATGAAATTGCAGGGGAAACGGGAGATCCCCGAGAAATCCCGTCGACAAGCGGCGTTGTCCGGCACGATTCTCACATGCGTAAATCCTGGGACCAACCCCGACGGGAAAAATCGGATAGGGAATGTTTAGTGATTGAAATATTTGTAGGTTTATGACAATCCAAGACTAGGTAGGTACTAACTATGGTCAATGTCGTTCTAGACTCACTTGGGCTGCGAAGACACAATGGAACTCCTTAGCAACAAACAGCACGAATGTGGAAGGTAGGCACCGGAACTTCGTAAAAAATCAAGAAACAAAATTACAACAAAAACAACACCGACTTCAAAAAATCTAGGCTGAAAAAAAAAATGCACTACAAAGTTTGTTAGGATAGTAATGTACAGTTATTAACCGACTTTAAAGAAATTGAAGGTTCTCAACTAGGTTGTATTTAATTTCATGTTTGTTACCTCAAATCTCCGTCATTTATAAACCGATTTGGAAAATTAGGACAGTAATAAACAACTATCGTTATTTTTGGAGTCGGTGCCAGCCAATCTATTAAGACATTTTTCGAAATATCATTAAATTAACAAAATGTGTTTAAATTTACGCCAATTCGTTAATGTAGCAATCCCTAATTAAAACATTTACAAACGAACACAACTGCATAAAGTGACTCCTTAGTTACAAATAAACCTAAATAAACATAATTACACAAATGAACAAAACAGGGAATTAAAGCGAAACCTCTGAAAATCTATTGAAAAATAAACAGAGATGGCGTGTAGAACAAATCTAAATACCATAAGGCAATTGTAAGCATTAAGAAACAACAATCGAGTACAATTAAATAGAAGATATAGCATACAAGCGAATCGAAAATATAGACATCGGACACAACTGTCAAGGACGTCTGCCCTCACGCGTCTGCACGCATTCGTGTCGCTGACTCCCAGGCCCGCCTTATACTCCCCGTGCTGTTCAGCACCGCTCGGCTGCTGTCTTTGTGTCTATTAAGAAAGGCTTAGTCGCAATCATCGTTACATTTCATTAAATTAAATGTTTAAAGACACGTCTATGTAACACGTTTGTTCACTTTAGCTGGCACCGAC
Source organism: Medauroidea extradentata (assembly GCA_003012365.1). Taxonomy (NCBI): domain Eukaryota; kingdom Metazoa; phylum Arthropoda; class Insecta; order Phasmatodea; family Phasmatidae; genus Medauroidea; species Medauroidea extradentata. Next base: position 15,961 of record PNEQ01020725.1, on the reverse strand, counting down.
TCCAAAAATAACAATAATTGTATATTACTGTACTAATAAATTGATTGTATCGTAAGTAGTCTAAAAATAATGTACTTATTCTTTTACTTTTAGTGACTTTTTTAGAATAGATTTTTTGAAGTCGGTGTTACTTTTGTTAATTTTTTTCCCATCTACAGTCTTTCTAAGACGTATAGAGATGGTGAAATTTCGCGAATTCAATGACCTGCATGTTAGAATCAAATATACTATGCATACACAAGCCCTGCACTGAAAGAAAAATGTTGTAGGAAGTCTTCCCTGCAAAATTATTTTGTAGTAAACACAAAATAATTTTGTGGTGGCCACAATATTTGAATGGTGTCTGCGAAATGTTTCTGTGGTGGCCACAAAATACATTTTGCAGGGTAAATACACACAAAATATGTTGTAGTCGCCACAAAATAATTCGTTCCCTGTGTATATTCGTTCATTGTCTGCAGCTGTTCCACTGAGTAGCAGCTAGTGGACAAATGGTCGGGACTTGTTACGGTCACAGAATATTTAGGAATACAGAAGTGAAATAGTCGGCAGGAAGGCGAACTCAGTCACACACGCCAGCAAAATGGCTTCCCTGGCCAGCAACATGGCGGAAACACCTACTGCCAATCAGCGTGATGCAGCTGCTCTGCTAGTCGGCAGCCAGGCCAATAGGAAACCTGTAGTAACATGCAGGAGCCAAATAGACACGGGGCTGGAGTCTACAGCCTCGGGCAGCCAATAAGCGGCCAAGTTCGCCTATATCAAACGAGCCGCCACGTCATTTCACGTCTGTATTACTATTTAGTCTGTGTTACGGTGTTGTAATCCCGCGGCGTGGGTGGCGCCACGGAAAGACAGTCAGTGGGTACTGGATAATCAACAAGTCACCAGAAAGAGGCGGATTGCGGCAACAGAGATGTCCCAAGAATTCGATGACTTGAGGAGTCAATACCAACACCTTGCAAACACCTTGAACAGCAGGTATTGCTCCGCCCCTGAGCATAGCTGGGAGCCAATCAGAGGGGAGGATTTTGACGGCCTGGTGGGGGTGCGAAGAATGGTATGGACATCGAGCTAGCTACCGGGGGAGTGGGAGTTGGAGAAGAGAATCGGCGAGTGAATCTTCTGCTCCGGCGGCGACCGCACCTAGGGACTCTGGGTTCGAGTCTGGATGCGACCTCTGGCTAGAGTTGCACCTTCAACGGCGGCACGAGTGGTTAGTCTCCTATTGGCTTGGGGAAGGAGAGCGATCCTTTACCAATCTCCTGTCTCGCCTTACCCTAACCCTTCCACTCGCCTCTATTTCCGTACTACTGTTTTTCCTTGTTTCTTCTATTCCAATAAACGTGTTACCTCTCATCTTTAGCTTATTCCACTTATCCTTCCAAGCTAAACTTTGTAACAGTATGCATCAGATGTTTGATTCTAACATGCAGGTAATTGAATTCGCGAAATTTCACCATCTCTATATATCCAGTATTTGATATTACTTGCATTATTCAAAGTTTTTCAAGGTCTTTCACTGTTTCTATGTCCCAATAAGTGAGTAGGCGTTTAGTCAACTGGCTATCACCAGCATTATCATCACTACTACCACCACTATCTTCATAATCATCATTATCTTCACCATCACCATCATAAAATCAGCATCATCATAAGCATCATGTACTAATGTACCTCAGAGTTCTTGTCCCTAGAGTAGACATCGCCGAGATGAGGGGGAATAGTGAGAAAACTCGCGAACAAAGCAGAGGAGGCGACGATGTCAGATGATCTCGCATCTCCCGGCGACGTGGGTGGGGCTGAGGGTAATTAAGCACGGCTGGCGTGTTCCTGTCGACGACGACGAACTAATTCTAGCGCGCGTGTCACGTGCGGGGGTTGGGCGGAGTCTCGCAGGGGGTGAAATACGCATACCCTCCCTCTTCTAGCAGAGCCGGGTGGAAGGGCTCTTGTGTGGTATGCGGCGCCGTGAAATATCGCTGCGGCCCAACCCTCCCCACCGCCCTCCTAGGAGACCAAGAAACAACCCCATCAGTTTTGTTTTCACCGGCGGCTCACGCAAACAGCCCCTCCGCTGACGGTCACAGGGGAGACGTCGGGGGCGGTACACCCGTAAAATGAAATAAAAATAAGACAAGCAACCTGAAGGGGTGAAGGTTGGTCTTCAGTTGCTGTCCGGATAGCGGTTTCGTGCCTGCCTGCACAATACCATATCGCTTCCATGCTTGATATAGGCTAAACGTAGTAATGTAAGGTTCTCCCGATAGTCGTTGCGTGTGTGTGTGTATATATATATATATATGTATATATATATATATATGTATGTATATATATATATATGTATGTATATATATATATATATATATATATATATATATATATATATATATATATTTTTTTTTTTTATTTT
>PNEQ01020725.1:0-13448 GCA_003012365.1 Medauroidea extradentata | reverse complement strand
AAGACGAGAATTGCAAAAGTAATATTTTTTTAAATGTCAAATATTAAACCAGTATTTGTACAGGGTTAGTGAGTCACTAAAGCCTAGTACACAAGGTTATCTTTCTTGAACAAGAAGATGAACAGAAAAGTGTACATCTTCTTGTACATAAAGCCTCATGAACCTACCGTACACACAATAGTGCTTGCATACTTGCTTGAATGTTCCTATACATCAAACAATTCGGAAACATGAGGACCCTTTTTTTGGGGTTGTGACTACCCATGGCTTCAGTTTGTTTTCTACTCCCAAATAAAATATATCAGGGTAAATTAAACTATCTACATGTGCCAAATAAAAAAACATAAAACCAGCTTGCACAAGAAAACGCATGAAAGTTAGAACAGCCTCTAAACGATTATAGCTAGAATGCAAGACACCACATTAAACACACGCTACTTGCACACAAGACGGCTAGTCACGAGATGCAAGTCGCCTTAAACAAAGTGTAAACCTTCTTTTTAAAAACCGATAACCGAATGTACTAGGCCCAAAGCAACTGATGTGACATATAGATAACGGAATGTGACATTTAACAAAAATTAACTTAAAAATGTAATGAAACAGTAATTCGTTAACATTCCGGTATGCGATAATGCGATAATGCACGCAACAAACAATGCACTGCTTCAAAACTATCTCAGATTTCCAGGATGAGCACCATCGCAGAGGTACGAATAGTTCACAGCGACGTTTCGCCATGCATTTCCGCAGACTTCGTCAGGGTCGCGATCCTGTTATATCCACTTGAATTCAGAGGGATCGCAACCGTGATAAAGCCTGCGATCCAATTAGATACACTTGGATTCAGATAGCTAACAACACTCATGATGTCTGCGATATTCGTCACAATTGCGATCCAGTTATATCCATTTGTATACACTTGGATTCAGATAGCTATCAACCCTCATACATTTGGATACAGTTGGATTCGATTAGATACATAAACGTCTTGAAGAAGTCTGCAATTTAGGTGTATCCAGATAAATCCAGTTTAATTCAGTTGGTTCGCAAGTCCAGTTAAATCTACGACCGAGTAGGATCCGATTGGATCACGACCCTGACCAAATCTGCGATCCAGCTGTATCTGGTTGGATTCAGTTGGATCGCAACTCTGATGAAGCCTGGGATACAGTTAGTTAACTACCGTCACGTACTCTGCGATCCAGTTAGAAATAAATCCACTGTAATTCAGTTGTCGCGGTTACACAGCACGCTGACCATACGTGTATGAACAAGTTAAATGTATTCAGTTGAATGTATTCCGAAGCAAACGTGTTCACAAGTTAACAAGACACATTATAATATTTTCAATCGAAATAACATATTCGCTAGAACATTGACTGCAAAATTGCGGTTGGTTTTTTCCGTCATGGCAAAAACAATCACCAGTAAATAATACGTTCAACAGTATTATATGCGAAGGAAGTGATGAATATTTGAACAATTTACATCTCACGTAACCGTATGTTAGCCTGAACATGTAAAAAGTGATTTATTTCAGAATATAACTGCTCACGAAGCGAGTTTCTCAGAACATTTCTCACTTAGTTTGTATGTTTCTGCTGTTAAGTGAGTGTGTCAAGCGAAAGGTACACATTCGGATTTTATCTCGTAAACCGCACGCGGGCAAACAGAAATTGTTTAGGCATTTGAAAATAGCAAGAGGGATAAAATAGAACAAAATATTATGCTAGGGACAACAAACCTAATGCCATATGTTTTTAACAGTAAGATGGCGACGTTACAAAGCTCTGCTTACTTCGCTCTTCCTGCACTTGTGTATAACTTCGTCACTTGTAAATATAAACATTGCAATGATAAAATTAATACAGTTTATAAATCACAGTTCTAAAAAAAATAACGTCCAAGGCCATTCATAACTTATTTTCGTCGAGGGAACAATAACTAAAGAAACAAATAATCCCTTTACAATTCACAGCCTATATTTACACAAGAGAAGAGGGTGAGTATTCGTGTAACATGTCAAATTTCACAGCTACTCATGAACAAAAACTGTCAATATTTAAAAATTTTTACAGCGTTTATCGAAATGGAAGGCATATTTAGTCGTAAAACGCACATGAGATGTCCATACTTACAATTTGTAGGGTAAATTTTATCTAGCATTATGACATATATTACAAAATATTTACCGTGATTTTCTGTAAAAAGCTGTCAGATTTTACTGAAGTTACAGGAAACAGAGCATACATAGGCGTAGCACCAGAGAGAGAGAGAGAGAGAGAGAGAGAGAGAGAGAGAGCAGAAGGGAGATGTAGCGAGGACGACAGCAGATCCACCCAGAGCTTGACGAGAAAACCATGTTCAGTGATCAGTTTACTGACATCCTACTGCAGGGTTCCCACCCCGCTACACCACCAGGGGCTTTGTCTACGCCCGCGGCAACAACACGAAATCATCCTCCCTCATCCCCCCCTTCACAAATCCTCACAACAAATATTCGCCCCTCTTACGGATCGGCTGACTGCCACGGGCCGCTGTGTGTCCGTGTCCGCGCTGGACCCACGTCATCCCTTGTCCGCCATCCCCCGTTTGCCTACGGCACAGCGCCTGCACTGCCCGCTTCGCAGACCAACACCCCCAACCCCCTTTCTATTTATCCCCTTCCCCCCAGCCTATTTACATTAATTACAACATTTTGTCTACAGCATATTTAGACAGAAAACATACAGTACATCTCACGTAAGAATTCCACTTTTTGACAGTTGTCTCCACATTCATGTTTACAGCTATTGCCATGGAATAAGCACGGATTTCCTATGCCACGAGTGTTTTTTGCGCAAACACACTGAGTTAGCTCTCAAACCGTGCAGTACATCAACATTAAAATAATATTTCTGTACACATTTGTAAACATGATAGTCTTAAAAACTGTCAAAATTTGACATTCTTATGTGATACAGACTTTAGTACTAATTCTACAGAAAAATCTGCGCGCTGTTCTATTATCGTCTTTAACTTTTAGTGAAATTTAACTTTAAAGTAAACAGTAAACTAATCTCTGTCTTCATACATGCATAACGGTTCTCAATTAATTTTTATCACTTTTCAGACATTCAGGTGGAAGGCTGAGATTCAACAGTTTCGGCAGCTGTTTTACTCAACCGCTATACTCAGTTTTGTCTCAGTTTTCGTCCAATCTCGTCCTTACTACAGGAATAACATTACATCTTAAAGTTTCTTTTTTACTTTCGCAAAGTAAAGTCCGCTCAAATTGAAATTTTTAAAAGTCTGGATTGCTGTCTAAATGCTGTTGTACTTTGTTCAGCACTTGGATACGTAAACGTACCTTTAGGTACAATTTCAACATTATTTATTTATTTGATAGACATTGATAAATACAATGCTAATCATGGTTATGCCAGTAGGAGGCTACACCGACATTTCAAATTTTTGCAATCTTTAAAAGAAAAACAAAATTATGCCATGTTTTGGAACTCTATAACGTCATTGTCTACCAAGCAATTCAATAAAGACTATCCACCGTACCAAGCTCTTTATCCCACAGTTTCTGCTATACTTGACTGCATTATCCGCTAATTTCACTTAGAACTGTAACAATCTTGTTGTACAGTTCTGAAGTAGGCACTTCGATCTAGCCACACTAGGTACAGTCACTGTAACCAAATGTGTGGGGAGAATATCGTAGGGCAGGTTGGGTATCGCACCCATAGTTCGAGAGAATTCTGAAACTGCGCGTCTGTAGTTGTCTACAAAACCCTGAGTAATAAAATGAAATTAAGTCTTACAATGAAGAATCGACAGAATGTGAAGGGTGGGGGACGGGAATACCCCGAGAAAATCCGCCGGCTAACGGTAATATCCGCCACGTTTCTCACATTCGAACAATGCGGGACAGAACCCGCCGGGAATCGAACACGCATCGCCATGGTGGGGGGCGAGTGGTCTGACCACTACATCGCCGCTGCCACACTGCTGTAACAGCAGGGCCAGGATTGGAAAGAAAAATACACAGGAATAACACAGCCACTAATATTTTAAGCTAGTAGTTTCAGATCCAGTCGTAATATTATTACTGGACTTTCAACATGGCATCTTGGGGAAAGAATAGTTTGCCAATAAACTAATTGATAAATTACTGTGCTCTGTCTAATCAATGGCATAAGAAAACCAAGTAGCATAATTTCGATGTGAAAACTCTTTAAATTGAGGCGAATTACAGCCAATGTAAATCATACATTAGCGTGATTTATATATATATATATATATATGTATATATATGTATATATATATATATATATATATATATATATATATATATATATATATATATATATATGTGTGTGTGTGTGTGTGTGTGTGTATGATATGTGCAAATAAATAAAGTATACGCCATGAAAATACTTCTCTTTAAGATTATAGTTCCCCAGGCCGGTAACCAAAGCCGTACTGTCACCTATCATGTTACAAAAACACTACCTCAAAAGCATACAATTAATAATTTGTAACAGTTTTGTTAGCCTCTGTAACCCTCAGATAACGCACCACCTATCACAAAATATAAACAAAGAAGACATTTTATACAGTAAAAAGAGAGAGGAGAATGGTTGGGGGAAGAGAGAGAGCGAGAGAGAGACGAGTTGTTATTTTTGCATTTTACTCCTCCCTGGGCACTCGCAACACGTTCAGCAGTCTGACTCAACGGTCTGCCTACCTATCAGGGGCAACCGAACATCGTCTCTACTGCTTCTAAGCGAACTATTTCCAAAACCCAAAAGTAAGCAGATTTCGTAACACTGTAGGCTATAATATCTATGTTGAAAATGATTAAGAACGTAGACAATTTTCTTTTCAATGCAAAAAATAGAAGGGTTTAAGCTAATTAATGCAAGGACATTTCTATATACAAATAAAATCAAAGTTTTGAAACATTTTGTGGAGTAAAATTATTAGGCTGCATAGAATGAGCAATAATTTTTGTTACATATACTAGATCGTTTTACGATATTTACTCCCCTGTAAAGTTCATAAAGAATCTGACGGCCGACAACAGTCCACGAGTTCAAAATAACGTAGTACAGCATCTATTTTCTACTACAATTTTAGATTAAATTATCAAACATTAGTATTTTTTTCATTATCAGGTTTAACGTCGCACACAAGCAGTACGACCAACGACAGGAAGATGATAGTAACAATTAAAGAGGTCGCCTAACTGAAGCTTTTACCGGGGAAAAGGGAGCTATAGGGGCACCAATGACTCACGTAGCAAGTTCCACATCGCCTCTATGAGCAATCTACTTAGCCGACGTGCAGTCTGCCCGTTTTATCTCACCTAAACGTGACTTGGGGATTGGTACGGCTTAGATATATTTTTTTCAAACCTCTAAGACAGTACAAACTAAATTTAACAACATATTTTAGTTGTATAATGTGTACAAGTATTTCAAATATTTACAAACAATTTTATTATTTTTAAATTACAGTCTCTACAACAAATTTTCTTCCGGCAACTTCAAAAAGAAAAGTATTAACAATAACAAGGTTCTTATTCATGGTCATTACGGAGATTGGTAATGATAATGTCTTGAAGCACATAAAATAAATTTGAAATGATTTTACCGTGCAGAGTAAAATAAATATAAAATAATTACGTCAAAAAATGATAAAGGCGGAGGGGCGGAAACGAGAGATACCCGAGGAAACCCGCCGACCAACGACATCGTCCAGCATGATTCTCACGTCCGGGGTCCCAGCCCAGAGGGAATATGGCCTGGATCGCCTTGGTGGGAGGCGAGTGTATTAACCACTGCGCACACCGCGATCTCTACCAAAGTCTCATATTTCATAAACGTAGGTTATCGTGAGATCCTGAAAGAGCCAATGACTTTGCAGTAAAAGAAATTTTTTTGTTTAATTTTACAGGCCCACGTCGATAAGAAATGTAAAGTATAATCGTGTTACTAAGCTTTTTATAGAAGTTTCCTAAAACTGACAAAGAAATGGTAATATTTCAAAAGTTTATACTTCCATAATTCTGCCAATATTTCACTGCTGCGTATAAAGATTACAGGACATAATCAGTGGAAAATCCACGTCACATAAATAATACGTAAAATATCCCTATTAGCTAGATGTCAAAGCGTTTTGTTGTTAAATGTGTATAAACTACAGTCATGAATAACAAAAAAAATTTTTAATGAAAATGAAAAAGCAGTAGCGAATGGAATCCGTTTCATCAGCATAATTTTATTGTTCGTTTCCACAGGTTATACAGATAAAACATACTATCTACCTTGACTGTAATTTCCTTTTCCCCACGCGTTCATTACCAAGTAAAGGAGAAATTATAATTAACTTTGAGTGAAAAGTTAATTACATCGTTAATACCTACACATACGTGCTTCGTGTTTTTACTCAACGCTGATTTGCAACACGTGGAGATTACATATTACTAATCAAGTCAAGTGATCACTGACTAACGTACTACAAAAACAAGGCTAATTATATTAGCCGCCAGCAACAGCAGTTGCGAGCAGAAATTAATCATACAGAGACGGTTGAAAAACGACTCGTGTTTTACAACTAGCCACAAGTGATGATCAAAAACAACACACCACGCTGAAAACCACACACAACTGCTACTTATTTAAATTTTGCCGGTCGGTGACGTGGCGCTGTTGGACACGAGAATCTGGCTCGTGTTAACTTTCCCGCTCATCGGGAATACTCGGCACCATTCGTTTATTTCCGGCGACTGAGGGTGAAGTCAGTGCCAGGTATACACAAATGTATTGTAGTTTCCTAACCTAACAAAACCAACTTAAGATTCAGCGTACAGTAATTTTGACGCATTAAACCAACTTAAGGTAAGGTTAATTCGACTACAGGTTAGAAACATCAATGGTGAAAGTTTGGGATAGGGACAATTCCTGCCACTTGAGCGCTGGTATCGGTAAGACTGACCAATCACACGGCTTTCCTGAATTTTAAGTCACGTAAAGTTAATAATTTAAAAGCTAAAATGTGTTTGCTTTTCACTTTAAGATTTAAATTAAATGGCTTGTCTATCTTCCATGTCTAGTTAAAATAACTTTTATTACGGTTTCGTATTTTATTAGGTCCGTTAGAGATTGCAGCGCAACTAGCGGCAGAATTCTTCCCTGTGTTAAACTCTTTCATAAGAAAACACGTGTTATTTCTCACCTGTAGTAGAATATCCTTACTTATGACCTTGCTCTCTAGTTTCTACTTGTTTAGCGTTGTTAATTTTTTACGCCTAAACGAGAGCATATATCCAAAATCTGTCAGGCAGTTTTGTTTATAATCGTCCTCCCCATGTTGGCTGATATTTTTTAAGGCGGCAGTAAACACTATGCTTTTAGCTAATTATATAAATCATCTGATTTCTTTCTTCGAAAAATTAGCTATCACGGCAAAAACCATTCTAAGCAAAACTGCAAGACAGATTTTTTTATATCTACACTCGTTTAGGTGGGGAAAAAAAACGCAAAAAGCTAACCTAAACTAAACTACAATAAGTGGATAGGATATTTCAAGAAGGGTCCAATAGGAAACAGCAATATTTTCTCATTTTTCAGGACGGACAAAAATATTTATTTATTTCCAAAATAAGATAAAATTCATATTTAAGACGTATACATTCTCTTTCCAGTTACAATTTCAGCAATGTGAATTTTACCATACTTAAAAAAAACCTTTCCTGCATATCCCGTATTCTGCTGCTGGGCCCTTCTTGAAACACCTTTAGGCCACGTGTTCCTATTTATGCTGTTTTTGCGAATTTAAATTTTTAAATCATGAAAGGGAACCGATATCGCAAACTGTTACGTATAAATGTTGGAAGCTGTCTCTATCATGTAACCTAATTTTTTTACGAAACGTAAGTTTCTATCAGTTTGGTTAATTATCGACCTAATTAATTCAGCTAGTCAGTAACTAGCAAAAATGATAAAAAACGTATGTTTTGAAAAAAATAGGTTACAAATAATTTCCAACATATCTATGTAACTGTTTTGCGATATCTGCTCCCTTTCAAGATGTAAAAAGTAAAAACTTACTAAAATGGCGTAAATAAGGACGTGTGGCCTTAATCAATTGCAACAGTGGCTATGATAAGAGGGAGGAAGGTGCTTGGCTCAACCGCCGAGGATGAACGAATGCCTCCATGCATATCCGAGGAGCGGGAATGTTAATACAAACCAGACGCTCGACAGTTGGACGTATCCCCCGCAGCGATTTGTCAAAAGCCCGAGGGCGCGGCAATGTAGCGAGCTACGATAGAGACTACGGGACGATATATTCAGTGGCGACTACAAGGCGCTGGGGAACAAATGACTGTAGCAATCTCCTGGTCTTCTGGCAGCCTGCCCACTTCCTCTCCAGCCATTACTTCTGTCATTTCAAGTGGGCTGTGTTCCGCCCGAGCGGTCGTTACAACCCGCCGGGAATGTTTAAATAGACAGGCTGGCAAGTCGAGCCTCTGTTTACAGTCTCCACACTACGACACTATTTCAGGCCTACCAACACTTCCTCGTCAATGGAGACGACTCAGCAAATGTTATACCCTAGAGCCCTGCTCGAGCAAGTGTAGGGATTTACATGTGAATATTAAATTATGTGTCACTTAGAACCTGCCCAACCTACATACAGTATGAGTCGTTAATGTACACTCGCTGCCACAACAAAATATTTCTTTAAATATGAGACACTGCAAAATAACTTTGACGCAAAGAATTTTTTAACTCCAAGTAATGACCACACAAATTGTGTAACTATTAACATAGTTTATTTAGACATATTTACGGTGAAGTTAATTGTAGTAATTTCAATATAAATGTTATGTTCAACAAATATTGTCTTTGCTATAAAGAAACTGGTATTAACTGTGAAGGGATACATTTTAAATAAAACATTCAGTAACGTCAAACATATGTTTTCTAGATTATTCTTAGCTGTAAGACAAGATTTCTTTACCGCAAGATAAATATACGGAATGAAAAAGCATTGTTTGTTGTAAAAAAATGTTTTTGCGTTGTTCTGATATAGTTTATTTCCATTGTTTTCCGACACACCTCTAGGGTTAAGGGTCCTCCCTAGATACGCTGCGTTTGTGAGTGCGAGGCAGAATATCGACGAAGTAATAAGGTTGCCGTTGACCGGCGTATGTAATGTATTATCGCCTCTCCGCGCAAGCCACTCAGCTGGCGTGCAGTTTACCACTGCTATCGTTTCTCCTATGGGACTTTAAGTGGTGACAGAATTATTTTATTTGTAGGACATAGTTCAAAGTCTAACGCTCGCTACTGCTGTGTTTTAAATTCCGGTTGTTATTATTCAAGATACCGCAGCCTGGAAAAGCATTTTGGTAATTTTGAGGGACCCGAAAATGACGTTCCTAATAAACGTGACGAATATTTAAAACTATAGCGACATACTTTGAAGTGTGCGTTATTTTCGTGTGTGTGTGTGTACTTACATATATGCACACATAAATACAATGACCGTTTAATAGTTTTGTCAGAAATAAAACAATAACCGAGACAAGCTGCACAGCCTTTGAAGCCCATGTAGGGATACCACTTAATACTGAGACAACCCCTCTCTAAATGCCTAATAATTGTCCCTTTCATATTTGTAGGAGCCAGTGGGCATATTTCTAACGACAGAGTTGGCGAGACGGCACGCACAGTTTAAACCATTATTCGGACTACGGGATACGGTGGCAGCTCATTGCCAACCAGAGATGAATGAGGGATGACATGAAATGAAACACTACAGATGGAGCAGCGACGGAATGCAAAGACGGGGGTAACAGGAGTAACCCGAGAAAACCCGGTCGCGGACGGCAACGTGCGGCATAATAACCACATACGTAAAGTCCGGACCCACCCCGACGTTAGTGGAAAAAGTTGAAACATGGCATTTTATAACAGACTAATACCATTATGAAAGCCGATAAACTATAGTGATGTATTAAAAAACCCTGCCCTTCCCTGCGACTACACAAAACCCTCACGTTATCCTCAAATAACTACAGCCTGGCTGGCTAGCCTCAAAACGTACATCTACAACAGGCTACGAAGGTGGTGTTGAACGACGTTTGCATTCTGTGGTGTACGCCAAACGGAACCATAGTTCTGGACACAGCTCTTTGCGATTTACGAAAATCCACATCGTTAAACAGGATGACCAGAAACACAATTAGAAACAAAATTCCTATCAAACACGCTTTTCTTAAATAAATTTATATATAACCATAACAGTATTGTTCGTAAACTGTTTTAATTTGTTTGTCTAAAAATCAGTTTTTAAAACAGAATTCATGCGGATATCTTGGCTTGATAATTATGTTCCTATACATCCCCGCGTTCCTGCTTACCCGGTTTGACGGTGACACAAACGGATAAAGCACGAGAAAATAAACAGAAAAGAAAGTCTAAATCATTTGTTGCCAACGGAAATACAACATACAAATAATTGCGAAACAGAAACACAGTCAGTACGTAATGGAAAGCGAAACCAAAAAGACAAGAAGGTTCCCATTCCCGGAAGACGTTAGCCACACAGCCGCCACATTAAAACATTACCCAAATATAATAAACGAAATAATATAATAATAAACAATAGCTGTGTAACAGAACATTGTAAATACTTTCCTTCACCACTCGCTTTAACATTTCTCACCTGTGCAAGAGCAGGATAGGTCAACCAACTTTCAACTGCACACAAAGAAAACATCGATGCTGTATCTTCCTAAATTCTCATTCTTAACTGTAAGATATTAGAATTGTTGCGTAGAACGAAACAAAGATCGGTATTAAGGAAATAGAATAATAAATAAATTCCGCATCAAATCATGTCAAAAGTTGGCGTTCGCTTGAATTTCAACTATGCAAACAACAAATGAAAGCAGCAATTTTTGAAGAAAAGTGTAACAGGCTGTTATTTTTTTTTTCATCTTATATGTGAAGTTATACATTACACATATAAACTATATTAGTCACAATACGATACTAAAGAAACGCTATTTATAAAGGTGTTTTATTTGAAAGTATTTCACATTAAGTTTAATATGTTCCGCTATTCACAGTTGTCTAACTATTCGGTTTACAAATAAAGTAGAAATATGTCTGAAATTACAAAATGTGAGAAGAACACTTAAATGATTCTAAATAAAATACACACAAACGATATCTAACTCCAATTTTTAGGGTTGACTGATCACAAAGACCAAAAAAGATACTCTTTTTTGAAAGTTCCACCCACACAAAAAAAAAACTCACTATATACAGCACTAAAGCTTTGAGTTTTACCGCTCAGCAGTTTAGAAGACGGAGACCTTCTGTGAGTAAATGTAAACTGTATCTTTCTGAAGTACAGACGGGAAAATTTGTCCAAGATTGACGTCTCAGCAATTAACAATCTTTGAGTAAAGGACAAACAAAACGACTTGGCCAAAGTGACAAAACCACAATATAATGATGAGTGAATACCAGCCATGCCTGCTTTGAAAAGTCGTATTAGAAAAAAAAAACGCACATGCCAGAAATTGGAGAGAGGTGTGAAAAATTCAAACAAAGCTACTTGGATTACATAGCTGCGGAGAGGAATGGGAAAAGTGTATCTTGCCCACCAAGCATAAAATACAAAAGAGAAATTATTTTGTTTGCAGTTTATTAAAACTGAGAAACAATTTTTTTTCCGTATCATAAAATGTTATGTACAGAATGTTAGGTAATTATAGGTAAAAAGGAAAGGGGTGAGTCGAGGAAGATGAAATAAGAAAGTAATGCTAATAAACATAGGCACGGAAGCCGATGGTTTTCCCGTTACGATGTATGGATACGTGCAAACATGAAAATGTTGGCAACGTGTACGGGCATCGATGCGAAGACGTGCTGAAACCTGCCTTCACATGAACAGCGATCGTTTCTAACATTGTAATGTCTTCGTACACATATACAGCACTTTGTCGTTTTGATCCTCGGCAACACTGGCATTATAGCGTTCCTGTCGTAACATGTAATATGTCATATTGGGAAAACCATAGGTTTCCGAAACTATGTTTATTAGCATTGTTTGTTAGTTTCATCGTCCTCGACAATCCACTTACGTTTGTAGTTATAATTACCAAACATCCTGCGTGTGTGTGTAGTGTGTGTGTGTGTGTATATATATATATATATATATATATATATATATATCAGGGGCGTCGCGTGGAGTGTTCCAAGGTGTGCGGTGCCCAGCAGTGACTATACACAACACTGAGTTGTCTGAGGTACCATTTGCCTTGTATGTTCAGAAACACTCCACAGCCAGTAGCGTACAAGAGGCAAGGTACTTATAATATATTACACCTTGGTCTCTGCAACAACACAACTGCTCAAAGCGTATAGTCGCTGGTAATACCACACGCCTTGGAGCACAGCTACGGTACGCCACTGGTGTATATATATATATATATATATATATATATATATATGTTTTATGGGAACTTTCAAGCTCTTACCTACAACAGGATAAATATAAGAAGACATTCTCAGGTTCTGCGACAAGAGGTCCCTTTCGATTTTCCACCTCACAAGTTTATTTGTTGATAGCAAAAAATGAGACTACCATTGTTTTGGCAGACTAAGAATAGACCTTCATATATTCCCTCACTCGAAGTTCCACGCTCTTGGGAAGAGACAAGAGAGAATTTCAATTCGGAGAGCAACCGGTCCAAAGTACGTGGAAAGAATTTTACGGCGAGTAAATGTTTACAAGAAACCATCAGGTTCCGTGTAAAACACCTGAATGTAAATTTAACGAATTTTGTTAAAAGGTTTCAAAATACTTCCAAACTAAAAATGAGAATGCTTTGGAAACACAAAAATTTAAATATTTTAATCACTAGCAAGAACAGTCTTCTAAAACTGGACATAACCACCAAATTTCTGGCATCGTGTCTGTCTGATATGAGAGACTTGTCAGTATATTTGATAACGTTATAAAAGTGTTTATAAAGCGTATTAATCTACTAGCAACGTTTATTCAAATATAACACTGTTTTGAAATGTTGAACTCAACGAAGCAAAACTTCACCTTAAAACATTACGTGGGAGACAAAAAATTACAAGTTTGTTAGTGGTGACAACCGCCGATGTCGCTGTGTTTTCGCGTCGTTCGAAAAAAAGATGAATTGTCTGACATTGCCCAACACTGTTACCACAGCAGTACAAGACGACGATAGCAAAAAATCTAACTACGGAGACGAAGAAAGAAGTACCAACTGTTGCAAATGAGCAGGAAATTTCGCGAGTTCAACTCCACAGTCCAGTGCACACTCTGAACTGAAATACATGTTCAATGGCTGCTGATCCAGTGAGTGGCTCTATGTAAGTACATGTTCATTGGCTGCT
>PNEQ01020724.1:0-73650 GCA_003012365.1 Medauroidea extradentata | reverse complement strand
ATACTAGCCCAGACAGTCGGTTATTCCCCGCATTACAGGGGTCTAAAAATAGATATTTCATCATGTTTCGGACGTGCTTGCAGTCACGTCAGCCGCCCTCGAAGGGTTAAGATGCAGTTGGGACAGGTATCTATGACGTAGGTTCGGCGGGATTCCCACTATGAGCCACCCGGGCTTTGAGTCATCGGCCAGCCTTCAAGGTGTTACGAAACAGCCGCCGACCACTGGCCTCCAGGAACATGGCACGCAACAATATCTTAACTATAGCGACGCCTGCTAAATTAAGGCGGACTGCATGGTTTAAGCTTCAAGAAGAGACCTAGTAGTCTGATATTAACGACCAAAATATAGTTCATTTATGCAGTGATTATTTATGTAGATTGTGTACAATATTACGCGGTTAACATAAATAAATAAGTTTTTGAAAGTAAAAAGTTGCGGTAATAGCTTGCAGTTTGCGACGAAATCTCTGCAGCTGTAATGTTTTTGGTTGATCCACTGGCTGTGGTAATGTGATTAACCAATAGGAGAGTTCAAGGTACTCGTGATTGGCCCATATTTCGTAGGGAGGACAGGGTCTTGCTAAAAATCGCCCCGAGATGGCAGCACAGCGCTCAGTGCCGTTCACGAGAAACATTAAAATTATTGAGAAAAAAATTTACTTGTAATAAAATAATTTACCTGCTGTATTATTGTCCAGACTCTTTAAACCAGGGTGTTCGATCACCAGTCTGTGCAAGGTTTGGTTAAAAGCATTCCAGCTATTAGCTTGATTGGTTCTCTTTTTGTACGTAAGCGAACTTTATTCGGCTGACTTTTCAAACCTAAACTTATGATTAGCGACCCCTGATTTTCGCGAAAAGAATTTCGCCCCAGTTTTTTTCAGTGACTCACGTGCACAGCTGCAGCTCTGCTTCATAATCACTTACGTCTGACATGTCTTAGGGTTCTTCTGGCAAATCACAGTCTTGTGACGTTGCAGTAACGTTATTGTGATTGGCGTAGTCAAATGAGAGACATCACTTCACAAAGACACGCTGCCAGTAATCATGAAGTAGCCCTGAAGATGTGTACGTAAGTCACTGTAACAAACTGGGGCAAAATTCTTTTCGCGAATATCAGGGATCCCTACTAGTGATTCTACACCAGATGTGAAACATTAAAATGAATTCGTAGGAACTTACTATCACTCTGGAATTTAAATTAAATTGACATAAACTCAAACCTATAATTAAAACATTGCAACATGTGAGGGCTATTAAGTAGGCCTACCTTGCTGTCTTCACTCCTTTAAAATCAAACAAACAGCAGTGAAGTCTTCGTTGTTAACTACCAAATCTACAACCACGCATGTCTTATAAACGGGTGAATTTCCCGACCTAACTTCTACGTAACTGGGTTAGCTTAGTTTTTTACGTCAGTAGAAAATTCCAATACACACAATAGTGCTTGGTGGGCGACGGTTAACCCAAAAAAGTAAGAATACGTCATAAATGTGTTAGCCAATAAGAACGTGTTTCAATTTTTACGACTGCGTTTGGAAATATGACATTCTCAAAGCTGAGTAATTTTAAAATTACTATGTTAACGAAGCTATTGCTTTGTCTAGCTGCATTTGGAGCCGAAATAATTAGGAAGAATAAGGTAAATATTAAAAAAAAAAAACATTTCTAGGAATTTTCCCTATTCCCGAGGATGACGTCGAGTAAAGCGACATGATTTTCGCAATTACGCTGCGCGGAAATCACAGTAAAAAAGCTTTCTTTCCCTCAACAAAATTTAGTTTCAATATTATTCACTGTAAAGTAAGTTTGTTGCAAAGTTATCTAGGTTGCGGTAAAGATATCTTCCATTACATCAAAGCAAATGTAGAAGAACTGTGTTTTGTTTAACATTTTGTCTTAAAGATTTGTTTTAAAATGATATTGGTTCATTTGTAGCAAAGATAATACATTTTTCAACATATATAGGGTGTATAAAATAGCACGATTTCCTTCTCCACGAAGATTTAAAATAAATTATCTTAGCAATAATACAATTTTTGCTACAATTTAACATAAATGTTCTTTGCGGGAAGGTCACTTTGTAGTGGCTCATATTTATTAAACATTTTGTTGTGGCAAGGAACGCGCCTTTACTGTGGATAATCCGCAATATTTGGCACAGCTGGATGTTGGCCAGGAGTCAACCGCGCATCGGTGAACCATTCAGTAATTCCCGCGGTGTCGCATCTGTCCTCCGCTATCTACTACCAAAACGACCGGGAATGTAGCCTAGCTGTTCACGCGTTGAATAACATACATAAACTTTACTTAATTTATACACCACTGTGGGAAGATTATGAACGCCACCTGGGTGAACGTGTTTTGCTAGTTCGAGTCCTAGAAGCTCGGAAGAGATAAGGATGCCACAACACGTGCATCACGCCTCACCCCAGTGGCAGCTCGTGGGTTGTTGTCAAGTAGTGCTGCAGTTACCAAGAGCTGTACAGGGTTGTGCGCTGGTTGACTCTACAGCCACTGACACGCTGATGTGCAGGCCCCCCTTACTACTGAGTGGTCACAAAACATCTAGCAGCCGGCAAATATTTGTTGGTTTGGGCCCGGTAGTTTTCGTGAAAAAAATTTTGCAGCACTTTGTTTCAGTGCCTTAAGTGCGCACCTGCATCTCTGCTTTGTGGTCAGTGATTGGATGCCGTAACACCAAGCGTCTGGAGGTTAAACCCGTTTATCACAGACGAGATGTTTGGCAGTTGTCCGTGTACTGATTGGCGGTGGCCCCGCTGTTAAGCGCTGACCAAAATTTCTCACTCACTCACTCAAATGAATAACGACTCTGTACAAAAACACTCTGACAATAGTCATGAAGTTGATTTGCAAATGTGTACGCAAGACACTGAAACAAAGTGGGGCAAAAATATTTTCACGTAAACTACCGGGCCATATTCATGGTCGTTGGTCTACGGTGCGTTCGTCAAGAGTGTACAGTTCCTACTAAATGCAGCCCCACCTGGCAACAACCCACGAGCCGCCACTGCCTCACTCTAGTGTCTAGGTGCAAGCCTATGAACTGGCATGCTATCTTCTCGCCGACAACTCGCTTATATGAGACATTCAGTGGTAATCTTATCATCATGGATGCAGTATTTAACATAAAGGTATACTGTACACGCATGTACTTTTTAAATGGTTCTGCGCCAGTATTTTCATACTTAAAATTGACCGCAATTAATTCTATTTTGGTCACTTTTGAAGGCTTAAAAAATCAACGTTAGAAGTATATAGAGGGCCTGAAATTCGTTTTTTGAATACTAATCCTAAGCAGAAATTACGTACGCGTGTTGAGCAATTTTCGAATAATCTTGTAACGGTCGAAGCTCTGTACATCGCTGGGCGGTCTGGGCAGGCGGCAACCTTAAGGATGTTCAAGTGTGATAAAAACATAATCTTATATTTATATGAAATAGTGCTAGTTTTGTAGACGATACTTGTGAGTACAGTTTCCTCTTACAAAACAATTTTAGCTTTCATGATTTTCTCATAACTGTGCGACAATGTCAACATGTTCTGCTGCCATGCCAATAGTAAAAACCAACTGACCAACTTGAATAAAATAATTCGCTGTGATATTACAGCCCATGAACTATGCAATAAGTATTTAGAAGACCGTAACATAATATTTAGAATTTTTTTAAAAAGTCGCAAAAATGTTTCATAAGTATAGGGAAAAAAAGTTAAAAATTCATAATTTATTTTAATACAAAAATAATTCACGGGATTTTTAAAAATATTATATGACGTAACCTGTGGCTTATTATTTCACTGTGAATTATTTCACTTACATAGGTCAATTGGTTTTCGCTATTTGCATGGTAGCAGAACGTGTCAATTTTGACTTTGACACACCGCTATGAGAAAACTAGGCGAGTTAAAATTATCTCGTAGTATGAAACAGTACTCACAAGTATCGTCTGCAAAACTAACACTTTTTCCAATAAATGTAAAATTATGATTTTATCGCACTTGAACACCCTTAAAAACGTAGACGTACTCTCCGAGGCAATGCAAATCCTTGCGGAATTTCGTTACATACGCCATTCATTCCATTTACTTGTGTGCATTGTTTCTGGCCGTATTCTAATGAATCACGCTCAAAAATGTGTAAAAACGTGAAATATTACCAACTGAAGGATACTGAATAATTCACAGAACCACAGGTACGATGCACTAGTCTATTTATTAAACCTCCAATTACCTGCTACAATTCAAGGTGGAACGTTTGTTTAGAGCAGGGCATTTCAAAGCAGGTTTGCTGCTACACGAATTTCGTTGCAGGTAAGGAATGATTATATTTTAATACTAACCACTCACGGTATGTTTGTTGATAATACATTTTTAGTTAAAATTATATTTTAATGGAAACGAAAATGGTGAGTCGCCATTTAGGTATTTTGTAGTAAGATTAATTCAAAATTTTTTAATTCAAGATAAATTTTGGAACA
Organism: Medauroidea extradentata; assembly: GCA_003012365.1. NCBI lineage: Eukaryota > Metazoa > Arthropoda > Insecta > Phasmatodea > Phasmatidae > Medauroidea > Medauroidea extradentata. The sequence continues at coordinate 69,149 of PNEQ01020724.1, read as the reverse complement.
CATTTTTCGTAAATAATTTTAAAGATAGTTTATAAAAACAGCAACAATTAAGGTACGTTGTTCCTCGGTTTTCTTTGATGCAATGCAAAATATTTTATACTCGGACACTACCATTGCGGCAAGATCAACCTTAAAGACTTGGATACGAGTTTGCATATTTTTGACGATAATTTTTTTTTATCTAAACGGGAGCCGACTTCGTAAAATCGCCCTCAAACTTTGTTTTAAACTTGTTTAAATAGGATAATCTTATTTTTTCGAGACGTTACGATTGACTAGTAAGTTAATGAGCTAAATGTTCTTTTAATTTATAAATTAGCTAGAATCTTTATCCCTTTTTGTCACGAAAAGTTTCATTGCTTAGTAAAACAAATTTGCAACAAAGTTACAGAACAATTTTTCGACATCGGCTCTCGTCTGGGCATTAAAAATGATTCTCTCTGAAGCCGAGCTCTTCGGGCTCACGGCGTGTTAGCTGTAATGGCAATGGCAGCAAAGCCCGGCAGTTATCTTCAGCGGCCGAGTTTATTCAGCTGATGCGAGACACAATCGAGCCACAGATCTCCTGCGAGGCGTGCTCTAGGTTCACGTCGCGTCCCACGGTGCTCCTGCTGCGGGGTCGGGTCGGCAGTTGGACGTGACGTTATCGGCGTGGAGCGGACATTCCGAGGCGACGCACGTCGGGCGACGGTCAACACGAGATTGGGGCCCCGCGTGGCCGTGATAGCCAGGCCGACGTGGGCTATAGGGGGATATGCCGAGAGAGGCGAGTCATTCCGCCAACCACGCGAGCCGTTACTTGCCGTTCCACGCCGTGGCTGCATTTGTCATCGTGTAATTTGCGGCATCATGTGTTCCAGTAAATAAGGGGTAATCCTACCTTACTTCGTGATATTAAGAGTTAAGTGGACCTGGCGTGTGAGACGTATTGTAGCGAGATACGGATAGTATTTTTTTATTATATAACTCTTTAAAATGTTTTAAATTTGTTTATCTACGAAAATAAGACGCACTTCTAACTGTGTACCCACAAATTTAAAATTGCCGTCCGCTAATTAAAAACATGGTTTCGAAGCTCGTCAAAAGTGGTAAAAATGACGTCACGTTGCTGTAGCTGAGAAAATAGCAACCGTAATTGGGAAACTAAATCATAGAAACCTGTACTAGGCTTAACTTCATACTTTCTACAAATAAAATAACTGGGTCATCGCTTGAAGTCCCACTGTAAAACAGATTCTACGAAAACAGTGCGCGCTAGTTTAGTCCTCCGCGCCTAGAGGCGGTGAAGTGTTTGATGGACGTGATATATTCGACTTATAGCCATACACGTTTCCGTGCCTCGAATACAAAAAATAGTGTCCACTAACTCTTAAGGGGCCCGCCTACCTGCCATGAAAGTTGTGATGTAGAGGTTCAGGAGAATCGTTTTTTCACAGAAATTATTAGACGTAAAATGTGTGTTTGACATATAAAATATATTAATGTACCTCACACTCAGGTTAAATGGTTTCAATTCCATCAGTTTCTTAAGTTATTAGAAAATAGGTCCTTAACATTCAAAATTAGTGCCTTTTCCGACTTGTGTAATGTCGTTATTTTTTGTTATTTTTACTTAAAACCATTTAACCTTAGTAGATCTATCCTTTAGCTTTCGATCCCGCGACTGTTTGTACCTTGTAACAACGGAAATCTTGTTCTTGTAATATGTGTCCTGCGCAAATATGCAGCCAGTGTTCTGAATAATTGAAGGATTCGTGAGACCGAGCCGAGAGGACAACAGAGAGAGCGAGAGACAACCTCCTCCACAACAGGGGTTGACCTAATCCAATTTTGTAGGGGAAAACTCCACGTCCATGCGGTCGAACGGCCGCTAAGGCGCTATGTAGGCGGGCCCCTTAAGACTTCCAACTTCAGTTAGAAAAATTAACGTTTTGCCTGTGATTGTATATTTGACAACCGAGAGAGATGGTGCAATAGTAACACGTCGGACCGTAATTCGGGATGACCCGGGTTCGATCCTTGGCCCCAGTCATCCTGATTTCAGTTTACCATGGTTTTCCAGCTGAATGCTGGGATGGTTCTTTAACAAAAGCTATAGCCGACTCCGTTCTCAGCTTCTGTCATCTTACCAAGTTGTGTGTTCACCACCGTCTCTATAATGACCTCGCTGTCGACGAGATGTATAACCGTCTTATCTTACGTTCAGAGGTACGTCAGTTTCACAGATACATTCCAGGTCAGCCTGAACGCCAAGAATGTATACTTCAATATCACGTGTGTGATTAGCTGGCGGCTGTTACGAAACGCCTTTGACTACTGCAAGTCAGTAGTAAACAAGGGAATAATTCGTAAGGCTAACAGTTACTATCAGCTTGTACGGTTATAAATCAATGAATAATCGATTGTGGCCAGTGAACGTATAGGACTGAGGAGTCTAGGCTACTGCCTGACGAATGCACGAAATTGACGCACCTCTAGGGGCCGGAAAATCTCGCGGGTTCAGTGACCTTCATGTTAGAATGCTGTGTCCTGTACATATTCGAGCCCCGACCATTTGCCAACTATCTGCTACTCAATTGAACAACAGACAATGAACGAATAGACTAGGCTTGAGTATGCATAGGACAATGGATTCTAGCACGCGGGTAATTTAATCTGCCAAATTTTCCGGCCTCTACGCACCTCTACTTATATTTAATACATTGGTCACTTGTTTCTGAAACTACACATGGCCTGCTCTCTGTTGGTATCCTAGTCAACTCGGTGTACAGATCATTCCACATTTTGTAAAGCCCACCAGGGGGGGGGGGGGAGTTATCACGATATTAAGGTATGTCACGGTTTGTGATCGGTTTACCCTATAACTAGGAGCAGGAAAATTTCGCGAATTCAATGAACTGCACGTATGTGCATACTCAAGTTCCGTCTATTCGTTCATTGCCTGCTGTTCCACGAGTAGCAGCTATAGAGCGTCCCAACCTTAGATTACAGTACAGAGCTTACGGCGCGCGCTGTTGCCAGATCGCAGCCACGTTACGAAGTTCGGGAGGTGCACAGTCTGCAGTGGCGGCTCGTGGGTTGTTGCCAGGTAGGGCTGCAGGTGCCAAGAGCTGTACAGGGTTGTGCGCTGGTTGACTCTACAGCCACTGACACGCTGATGTGCAGGTGCCCCTTACTACTGAGTTGTCACAACACATCTAGTAGCCGGCAAATATTTCATGGTCGTTGGTCTACGGCGCGTTCATCAAGATTGTACAGTTCCGACTATCTACAGCCCCACCTGGCAACAACCAACGAGCCGCCACTGGAAATTTGAGCTTTAAAATATTATATTCTTTATTATTCTAATTGATATTACCATTTGTATGGCATCCCGATTAAAAATATGCAATTAATGACATTTCATATTACTTTAAAATTAGAAACAATTCACATAACCCACTGATATTAATTCACTACATGAATTGTAACAGTGGACAAGTTGTCGGGGCTTGAGTATGCACAGGATAGAATATTCTAACATGCAAATCATTAAATTCGCAAAATATTCCTGTCTCTACTTATAACCCACTGTGGCACTGAAAGAAACGCGTCTTAAACTACCACAATTCTGTTAAAATGCTCTCTCAATAAGAAAAAGTGAATATTCGCAGATTTGCAAGTAGTTTATACTGATTCCAAATGGAGTAGTTTTAACTAATTGAATCTGCGAAAAACCACTACCAAATCTATGAATAGCCACTAATTCTGATGTTTAGTACCAACAGTTCAAAAGTAAATATATAAATGTTCACCGATTTCCCAGTGGTTTAATTACTGATTCAGTTGCAGAAACTGCTCTGTCAGGAATATGTGAAAACTACAGGCAAATCTGTGATAATTCATAAATTATTATTAACAGTTTAGAGACAACAGGCTGCTAGTTTGGCTGTCGGTACTGTCTGAACTGTCCCTATAACAATAAAATCTATAAAACACAAATTCTCTAGTCTCTTTCTACACAACGTATTGTTTATTCCACAAATTTTTGTAGGGACGTGCGAAGTAGCACCGACATCATTTCTGACTGTTAACGCCATTTCAACAGAAGCGTTGCACCTTCATCAACGCTTTTATTTCGGTGTGTTTGTTTCTTGCACAGAGACAGACTTATAAAATAACTTTCTAAATATTATGGGAAATAATTCACCAATACACAGTTCGGGAAACTTGTAAATAGAACAACGTGTGGGCATTGCTACTGTATAAGTTTAGTAACAACAGCACACAATTTCATCGAGCGAAGCGGTGCAACGGTATCACGTTGGACTTGTATTCTGGAGAGTCCGGGTTCAATTCCGATCTCCGGCCACCCTCTTTTCGGTTTTCCACTGTCTCGCGAAATCACTTGCGGTGAATTCTGAGGTTGTCCCTTGAAATATGCCGTGGCTTGCTCCTTTCTTCGACCCTGACATTGTGTAAATCGTCTCTAATGATGTTGCTGCTGATAAATAAAATTACTTAGTGTATAGTTGAGTGTTTTAAACATATAAAGGAATGCTACCGTTAACGCTTGGGAAAGATTTTTTTATGCCTACTTTCTTAACATTCCTGTTAATCAGCGTCGTTTATTTATTAATAAATGCTATAGTGTCATCAACGTTTCTTATTTTCTAGAATGTTCCTGAAGCAAATGCGTTCTGTGCCTCAACTTTACGTATCATCCGTAACATAATAATGACTACAGTTTTTCCATTGGTGTTGAAATATGTTTGAATATTGAACTTTGTTGAGTTGTGTGCGTAAAAATTATCCACAACTTAAAAAATTAGAGGATTTAGTTCCTTGGACATATTCCATTGCGAAATTCGACATCTGAAGAGGTAAAAGGCATACAATTTGTTTTCTATCACCTGATGATATTTATCTTACCAGTAGAGGTATTGAGGTGTTGTTCTCATCAGAATGATGCTTACATAAGTACCTATAAAACGTTAAGCTAAACTAAATCATTAAAACGAAAACTTAATTTGTAAGCTGTCAAAGCATACGAACCGAAAAGCAAGTAAGACAAGTGAGAAATACTTCTTTGGGGCCACTAACCTAATAATAACCCTGGATCAAAATTAAACTGGAGATCTCGATGGGTTCAAATATCGAGGATTTATCTAAAACACATTCCAGGACTTTTCACCTCCTATGAGATTAAAATTAGAAAAAACCCTTGCATCACGTTTTAAACTATTTTACTGGGGTCTCTTGTACGTAAAATCACAATAACCAGCTGGGTTCGAAATACATAGAAGATTAATAACACATTTCATTACTTTTCACCTCCTTAGGTGGGAATTTTCGAAAATTCGTAAAATTACTTTTCAGGTATTTAAGTAAGCATCTAAACTAAAATCACGCCATTACATAAAAGATCAATTTATATATATATATATATATATATATATATATATGGGTGTGTATGTGTGTGTATTGTGAATCTAAAATACATATTATCCATTTATAATTATATGGGGCCGAATTCGGAAAATATGTTTAAAATTATGTTTTGGATATTTACATAAGCATTAATCTAAAGGAAAGATCACTTCGATACCTCGATTGGTTATATATATATGGAGGAATAATCAGAATAATCAAAAACACATTTCACGTATTTTCAACCCCTTAATTTTCAAATTTCATAACGTCTTGAAGTCATGTATAAGTCATTTGTATACGTATCCAATTAAAGTAAAAATCACGACCATAGACAATGGTGTTTCAGTCATAAAGACAATTCTTCAAAACTTATTTCCCCCTTTTTACTGTTTTACGGTAGAATTTAAAAAAAAAAGTCCTAAAACTGCTTTTTGGATATTTACGTATGCATTACTTTGAAGAGCAAATTAACATTTTATCCCGAAGGGTTCGATTGATGTAGATTATTAATCGGAAATTCGTTTAAGGTCTTTTTACCCTCTTAAATTTTTAATTTCGAAGAATACAGAAATTGGCAGATATGCATTTTAAGTGTGTCCCATTGTAGCAAAAATTTAAATTGTATGCCGTCGGGATAGACCTCTGTAGAGGTTTCTTCAAAAGTACATTTCACACCTTTCACCACCCTAGAGGTCGAATTAAAAAAAAATCCTTCTTAGTGCTCGCCTACGAATTGAGTGGAAACCACAGAAAATATTTCACGATTCTTGGTCCAGTGGTTTAGGCTGCAGTTTGATATATCAGTCAGTCAGTCAGTGTTCTCATTTTTACACAGATAATATATACATGTATATATGTATAGACATCAGTACAAATAACAACATAGCTGTATGTAGTGATTATATACAAGTAGGGTTATAAATACATTTGGTCCCAAGTATTTGAATTATCCTCTACAGTTCTGTGTGTGACTACCGCACTGGTTCGGCAAATATACAATTCTAGCAATGCCATTGGAAGCATACGGATACTTCTTCATAATGTCAACGGCTATATTGTGTTAATATGCGACTGTGCTGTGATTATCATACTATTCACTTACTCTATAGATATATTTTTTTAAGAAGCGGGTTTGTTTCTACAGATTTTGTTATTTGTGTAGTTACCAGACTGCGCAGTCCAACATTCTAATGAATATTATATTTTTCTTTCAGCAATAAAGTGTTTATAGATACGGAACATTTTGTTATTGTAACTAACATCTTGCAACGGCAACCTTAATAATCCGTTGATAATAGGTTCTGTAGGAACTTTTTTTATTATGAATTTATCTGCGCAAAAGCGATCTAAGAAAAGATAAACGTACATGAAACCTAGCATAAACCTTAAGCCGCTTAAATATCTCAATAAATTCAGCGAAATAGTAGATACAGAATGGTAAAATGAAACCCATATAGAGGTGTTTGGCAAAGGTTTATGGCCGCAGGGTGGGCACTGCTATACTGTGTATGTAGGTTGTTCGTGCAATTACAAAAATTGTATCATTAATTTATAAGTGATATGTATGTATATATATGTATATATACATATTATACATATAAATTGTTTTTAACGCGAACATTCTAACTGGAAAACAAAACAAAACTCTGTACACGTCCATTGCGGCATAGGTAAATTAATATAATTCGTGGTACATTATCTTCTATTTCAGTGATGACTCATTAATACATATGTAGGCCTATTATCCTAGTTATTCCGGTTTATCGTGTTTCGAGAGTTCTATTTTCTCTCCTTTGGAAAGCATATCATACTTAATGAATTTTTGTAGGTTTGATAAAATGTTGCTACTCATTTTTACCCTGCGCGAAGTCAAATTTTGTTATAATACAAATATAATTAATTACATAAGCTTGATTTACATACAGAGTACATTTCTTATAATTATCTGAGAACGAACGTTTAAAATCTTATTTTTGAATTCGCAAACGATTCTTGTTCTAATGTTTTATAACAAGTTCATTATACATCTACCGCATAGTTCAGATTCTAAGTACAACTGTCCGATATTAACATCATAAAAACAGTCCTATTTTCTTGTGCTGATAAAATTCTTGCGCCTTACTTTCTGTAGAACCTCAGTCTGCTCTGATTACAAAACTCCCTCCGCCGCACTCTTCCCGCCGACCTTCGACGCCAAACATCGACGTCCACCGCGCTGCTTTGTCGCTCCTCCGTCACCTTGTCAACTGACATATTATCGATACGCCACCTTCCACACACAGGCTCAAACTACTTGCGATGTTTACCGACTAGCTCCACCAGCCGGTTTATTTATAGACACTCCAGGTGACTTTCATGAAGTGGGCGTTTCTGAAGGGTTCCAGTTGACGGACCTCGTTTCTCTAAACTGCTTTGGTAGTCTCGCACAAGCTTTTAACTAACCACCTTGGCTGTGACGTACCGGTCCTTGTCTATTGTTGTCGCGGGTAATTCCAGCAAGGGATAAGCGCGTGGCGTGAGTAAAGAAATGTAAACTAAATGTGAAAACGGTGTATAAAGGAAAAGTAAACATGGCCTGGTTCAGCAGGAAACAATATTTTCTTTACATTATTTTAAGTCAGAAGCCATTAAAGTACTCTCATAGTTTCAGACAATAATGCACTGGGAATTTTATTCGTTACACAGAGGTGGAATAAGAAGAAGAATAAAAAATAAACTTTCATTTGATAGAAGTTTACTAATAGCATTGCTGCAAGTTGTCAAAGTTATTTACACCTTACATGATATTTAAAGGAAATATTTAGTCCATAATACTGTATAACTCATGTTTCTGAATAACATACATCAACTAAATTATGCAGAGTGTCCTAACACAACTGCATAATAAGCACATCAGCCGAATACGTGGCAAAATTTTGTACGACGTTTTACCTGCACAATGTGTCAACGTTGCATAGTTGTTAGTCCACTCTTGTGGTTTACGTCCAGGTATTATTTGATGTACGTTACGTCAAGTAAACATATAATGATGTTTGGACTTCTCGAAATATTAACCTGAGCCCACATTATGCAGGTCATAACAGTAGTAGTAAGGTTAGTAAGAAATATGTGTAACGTAGTAAAGTTTATTATTCTACATCAAAAACAAAAAAAAAATCCTTGCTTCTGGTGTGTGATATGACGGTTAATATCTGGATTGGATCAGAAAATCTAACTTGGAGTCACGGTTGCCGCAGTCGCTAGAGCAAGACGATGCGGGTTCGATTCCTGGCGTGGTCGGTCCCCAGATTTTCGCATGTGGGAATCGTAACGGACAATACCACTGGTCAGCTGGTTTCCTCGGGGATCTCTCGTTTCCCCCCGCACCTTGATTCCGGCGCTGATTCTTACATAATGACCACCTTCACCGGCGGTTAAGTCCTAGATGCTAAGTGCTGACCAAAAATCTCTTCACTTCACATAATGTAGACTGTATCCATTATTTGCTGTAGGAATTGATTGACATTAAATCGCATCACTTAAGCATTTGATAAAATAATTAGATTATTATTCTCGTAGGTATTTTGTGCATGGAAACGTATTTTTGTATAAAAAATATGTAAATTAATTTTTGTGTTATTTTAGGATCCCATTAAAGGAAAATACATATTTGTCGTGTAAAATTAATTTAATTAACTATACAAAGGCATATGAGTAAAAATAATTGTTCACTCTTTTTATCTTCTCACGAAAACACTGGGTAAGTAGCAGTATTTTTAGCTAATAACAATTAGATCGTTTTGCCTCGGAGAAACAACACAGTGTTAGTACGTTGGTGCTTAAAATTAATTGTGAATTTATAATTCAGAAATATAAGTGAAGTATTATTTACAAAGAAAATTGTTTCAATAGCATCGTAGTACATTATTCCATTGAAATTAAATGTGTTGAAAAAAAAATTTGTATGAAAAGGAACACAGATAATTGCAATGACTAAAATGGACTGACTTCATAATCAGCTCAGAATATTATTGCGGTAAGAAAGGAAATTTTCTGGAAACATTTTCTTGTCAATGAGAGCAGTCATCAAATATTGCAGAAAGTGTATGTGTCTGTTGTTACTAGTGAAAATAAAGGTAGTATCTAACGTAGTATATATATAGATGGTTCAGGATTAAATGAGCACTTTGGAAAACCTAGTTACTTTTTTACTTTTAGGTAACCTATACTTTGCTGAAATTTTTTAAATTAAAACAAAGCAACTTATGTAACAGTCGAAAGTATATAGATTACACCTTACACAAAAGTTAACTTCTGAGGTTATGATATCTAGTATTTTTTCATTATTGTTCTAGACAAAGTGGTCTTCAAGAATGCTCACTTAATCTTGTACGACCTATATCTACGTGCAACAGATTACGAAAATGCTAAAAGAATTGTACTTTCGTGACCCAGAAACGCCGTGACAAAGTTTATAACTGTCTTAGAAAATAATCCTAGAATTCCCACAGATGTTTTCTGTTCGTCTTCCGTCAGTAGAACGAGAATGTATATTTTTCGCTTTACTGAAAAAAAAGTAACGTTTTCTACTTAATCCTTCCTTATTATTTATTTGTTGTGTCAAAAAAACAAGAAAATTTGCTTATCTGAGTGGAGTATTTTGTATAACATTGATAAGGAAATGAATAGTTATGTGTAAATAAATGAAACGTAAATTTGTATTAAAACATTTGTGAATTTTTTGGAAATGTTCAGTAAAAATTAAATTAGTCTCAACTAAGAACATTAGAACACGTGTCCCAAAAAATCATATTAGATGTCTTATTAATTTTTGTATTTATTTTGTGGAGCGTTGCACTGTAAGATTAAATGATTTATCATTTATTTTATAAAATTTTCGCGAATTCAATGATGACATTGTAGGTTTCCAGTTCACAAAGATTTCACTACTGAATGTAGTTTATGTAATATTGGTCTGCATAACAGGCAGTAAGCGGATTAAACACCCTAACTACAGGAGGTGATTACTAATTAATAAATATGTCAACAGTTAATGGGACACTTTCTAAGAAAGTGAATATTAGGGGCGGTATTTGTCCTTGAAAAATTTAGTAGAAATAGTAATTTGGCAAATTACAAAAATAAATGTGTAGTTAAATATCGATTCTGTAGACTTTGTTAAGTGTTATTTACGTATATAACCTGTAAATAAGTCAACCTTAAAAACATTCCTTTTCATTAAATATCAGAGTGGCCAACCACACTCATATTACTAAAAAATACTTTGCGCCTGATTTCCCTAACATTTAATTTTGTTTATTTTAGCAGTATGTCATAAGTACCCAGAATGTTGCTACAAGTGCCTAAAATTCACTGTTTGCAAGAAAAATGCGCGCAGCTGTTAGCTGCGAAATTAATACAATACCATAGTAACTTATATGTAAGTCAAAAATGCGTTTATCACCATTGAATTCGTTTGTACATGAGCTGTGTTATCAAGAAAATGCATCCTACAATGCAGTTGCTTAATAGCATGTCGCAAAATCCAGCGAAACAAACTTAGCAAAACAGTAAGCCCTGGCAGCAGAATCGTATTTTAATATTATTCAGATAAAAAAACATAATTTTCAAAATTCGTGTAATTTTATTATAGTGTTCTAAAGGGACTTTTGTCGTTTGTAAAACTCCTGCCCTTTTTACTTAGAATAAACCTCCACAATGATATATTCTGTTTACTTATCAGTTTTTGCGACTTACTTTTATATTTAATTGTTACAAAATGTATTTTCCCGAGACCTCGGCGCATGCATATCAGAATTACTTGGCGGAAATAGTGAAATTATGAATATAAAAACGTTTGCCGCACAAGTTTTGGCGTAATTATAAGTTAACAGCTAAATCGCAAGATCTGTACTGTACGGAAAAGTATATATAATTTTCGGTATAATCGCATGTTCGAAATTTTCTATTTAAAAAAAAAAGCGAAAAATAATAAAATTTAATACGACGATGGAAACCGGGCTTTAATCTGTTTCCTACACTCCATCATAGCATATGTATACACACACATATGCATACAGAATGTCCAGAAACGTAGCCCAACAATCACACCGCGCGAATCCTGGGATACATTGGAGACAACAATGTTAGTGGCAAAATGTTTTATGACGACATTTTATGTGCGCAGTGTGACAATCAGGTATTATCTCATGTATGTTAAGTCAAGTAAACATAGAATCATATGTAGACTGCTCAGGATTTTAACCTGGACCCATTATGGGCAGATCAGATAGGTAGTAGTAAGATAAATAAGACATCTGTAGCGCGCAAGAGTGGACTAACTACAGTGCTATGTTGCCACACTGTGCATGTAAAATGTCATCGTACTACATTTTGTCGCTAACATTTTCGTCTCCATTTTAGCCCAGTATTCGCGTGGTGTGCTTATTATGTGTTTGTTTCTGAACTATCTATCTATATATATATATATATATATATATATATATATATATATATATATATATATATATATACATATATACATATATACATACACACACACACACACATGTACATGTAATGGCGGTGGAGAAAAGTTGGATCACAAAACTAAGAGGAATACGCATAGGGTTAGCTTACTTGAAAGCTGCAGGCAGGCGTTTGTAATGTAATGTTATTTTGCCTCTGTCCTCAAGTAATAAGGGACAAATAAGGGTTGGAGAAAGAGCGTGGTATTAGGTATGGGAAGTGCTGAGGAAGCATATTTTGTTTTTTTTCTCCATGTTAGCTCTCGAGCGAGTGTACATATGCAGTTGTAAAAAAAAGATTCGCATTACACACCGCGTGAATATGTGGCTCTCCTTCTAAGCCTCGGCTAATCCAGGCGGCTGGATTTCGGCCTGCGATTTCTGCATGTTTGCTTTGAAGATTTTACAGTTATTTCTGTACTTTTTTGCTCGCTAGTATGGTTGCTATCACAGCAGAAGGCTTGTTAAGGATTCCGCAAGTTGGTGCTGGGAAAGCGTGGGCATTAAGACAGACTTTTTCTCACTCACTATCTGCCTGATTACATATACATACTGGGTACAAAATTGGCGTGAATTTTTCCAGTCATCAATTCTATTGAACATGCACTGAAAGAAAAATTTTGTAGGAAGACTCCCCTGCAGAATTATTTTGTAGCAACCAAAAATTAATTTTGTGGTGGACACAATATTTTAGTGGTGTAAACAAAATGTTTTTATAGCGAATACAAAATAAATTTTGCAAGGTAAATACCCACGAAATATTGTGTAGTTGCCACAAAAGATTTTTTTTCCGTGGGAAAGTACAACAATTATATCATTCTGATGCGTTGCTGCGGATGATTCTAGAATATTTACGAACTAAATCTGACACTGAAAACTATAATTTTATCTAATCTTACACGTGAAGGAAACACATCAGTTACGAAAATGGAAAACGGAAAAAATTTGGACGGCGTGTGATGCATATTAAACGTTATTTGCAAGCATTAATCACGTAGAAACGTGAAATGTTTCTTTAATAAACCCGACTTGATACCTGACGCGCTGTATAACGCATAGCACAGCCGAGCGGCACACTAATGAACGTACAAAAAATATTTAGACTAACTCCACATTGTTCATTTACGATAAACAATTTCGTACTCGCGGTTCCTGTTGTTGTAGTAACGTCCCTCTTTCAACATACATCTACTGTTTCAAATAGTTTTTTATTTAAAAAAAACTTTAAAATGAATAGTGCTCCTCCGTGCAGGATTAGTAATTTCTGATTATCCGAAATGTAAGCAACATTGTCTGTTAGAAGATATTGACTGATTATAAATGTGCATTTGACAGTCATGCTTATATATCTTATTTATGTAAACACTGACAGTTCATGAGCAATGATTTGAATGTACGGTTTCTTCGTATTCCATTTTTTTACGGTTAGGCTAGAAGTACAGAAATAGTTTGGAAAACAATATTTGTGTTAAAAAAAGAGTTAACTAGAGCAACGCCTGCTGGGTTGAAACTTTTCGATAGTTGCAGTCAAGCAGTCTAAGAAAAACGTTCAATCAGTTCTGAATACTCAACTGCCAACAGAGTTTTGTAAATGCAGACGTCGAAGAGAAGGGTTTCAACATGACTACCGCAGTTGTCGGTCAGATGTTGACTGTCAACTGCGCATTGTGAAATAACCCTTACTGTAATTGGTTGTTAAGTGCCACGGTAGTTTATTCTTTGATAAGCATCGTTTGTCCGTTTGTCGACTGCTGACATATTTGGCGTCCCGCCTGGTATCGTTGTTCGTTATATATATATACATATATATATCATTTCCTCATGCTTAGAAACTTAAGTTTTATGTGACTCGACATTCGCTAACAATAGCCAGGGCCACGAATTTTTCGCGAAAATAATTTTGCCCTAGTTTGTTCCGTTGCCTTTCGTGCACGTCTGTAGTTCTGCTTCATGGTTACTGGTGACATTCCTTTATGAAGTGACGTCGCTCATTTGACTGTGCCAACCACAGTAAGGTTGCTGCACACCACATCATGGGCGCACCCAGGAATTTGGCTTGGGGAGGGCGCAAGTTCTAATAAATAACGTATTCTGCATACTACAGACGGGTGGATCTTGACGTAGTTGTTATACATTACAGGATACCAGTTCTGAAACATGTGAACATACTTTGTTTACAATAACCTGTCAACACGTATGTACCGTAATACTATTCCAAACATAAATTGATATACAAATTAACCGCTTTGCCCTTTATGGGGGGAGGGGGGCACGTGCCCCAAGTGCCACCCCCATGGGTGCTCTCATTCGCCACACGTCTGTGGTTTGCGGGTACAACCCCCAAGACACGCGAGAGTTAAACCACGACTATGAAACACAACCGAAGATGTGCACATAAGGCAGTAAAACAAACTGGGGCAAAATTATTTTCGCGAACATTTTATGGCTCTAGCAATAGCGTATATCCATATACACATCATTTGTCGTAAACCAGTAACTCGTGAGTCATTTGAACTTTATCTACAAAATTTGTATAAAATGCATTGACTCTTATGTTTGGCACGGTGTTTTGGGTGGCTATGACCACAGTTCGAGTCCCCCGTTGATCAACTATCAATCCTCATGACTCTATTCAGTTTGCATGCATGTTATACGGCATAGGTTGCCATAGCCACTTTCAATTGCGGATGGTGGGCAGATACAAGGCAAGCTGACGTTTTCTGAGTACTGTACAGCCTCGGTGCACGTAGAAGGAACCAATCTCTAAACTGGCATGCGAAGTAGCCACTATACGCCGAGGTGTGACATCTGCTGAATACTACGTTTGAGAGGCCGACGTGTAAGCGGGGAAGTAAGCAGGTCAGTGGCGTAGCGTGGATTGTTCCAAGGTGATAAGTGAAGCCCACGATTTTGGTGAAAATAGTTCTACAACAGTGTGTTTCAATGCCTTACGTGCACATCTGCAGCTCTGCTCCATTGGGGCCGCGGTGGCCGAGGGACAAACCTCTCGCCTCCCACCAAGGCGATCCGGGCTCGATTCCCGGCGAGGTCGGTTCCCAGATTTTCGCATGTGGTAATCGTGCCGGACGATGCCCATGGTCGGCGGGTTTTCTCAACAATCTCCCATTTCCCCGCCCATTCATTCTGGCGCTGCTCCATACTCACTTCATGTCACCCTCCCCCAGCGCTAAAGACCTCGGTGTTAAGTGCTGACCGAAGTCTCGTCACTTCACTTATACTCCATTGTTATTGGAAGAATGTATTATAGCACAGACGTGGCTCATTTGACTGTGCCAACAGAAACAAGGTTACTGTGACACCACACGTCTGTGATTTGCGGGTAGAACCCCGAGACATAGAGTTAAAAACAGCCAATCGCTGACCATGAAGCAGAGCTGCGTATGTGCACATGATGCATTAAAACAAATTGTTGCAGAATTCTTCCCACAAAAAATCGTCGGCTCTAGTGATAAACCATGACTATACCAAACACTGAGTTATCTGTGACGCTATTAGACTGGTAGAGGCAGGTACACTCCTCAGCCAGCAGCGTACAAGAGGTACGGCAGGAATTATCCAGTAATACACCTCGGCATCTGCGACTCAGCTGTTACGAACTCAAAGTCAACTGTCGATGCTAACACCGCACGCCATGGAGCACGACCACGCTACGACACTGAAACAGATAACGTTAGAACAAATACCAGTTTAACCTTGAAACCTCTTCACCACTTACGATTGATGTTCCTGAATCAAACAGCATACGGTGGAGATATAAAATTATGAATTAATTATTTTACCAACTTCTCTTGATCCATGGTCACTAGTACCTGAAAAATTCGCGTTTTTCAGGCACAATAGTGTTCCAGCAAGTATAGGTCTACATCACGTTCACAATTGGCTGTTGACTTAATGGACTCTTCCTGGAAGAAGCTGGATCAATAATTAGAGACCTGAAAAATTCGCGTTTTCTTTTGGGCACCAGCTAGAATTACAACTGTAAGTTTGTGTCACTTTTGTAATTGGCCTTTGACTTATCTGACACGTCCTGGAAGTCTCTGAGCCAATAATAAAATTGTATCTAATACATACCTATATCGCCTTAACAGTAAGCAGCTAATGAGTATCTGATGTCTGCTTCAGTTCATAAATATTTTTGCAGGCTAGCCTACATGTCAGTGAACCCGTGAATTTTTCCAGTCTCTAGTGGTCACACATACTGGAAGCGCTGATCTCTGCGCGGCGAAAAGGCCGGGGCATTGTTGCGAGGGCCCGGTAGCGCGGATGGGCCTAATGTTTCGGAGGTTTATCGATTCCTCGCCGGCCTTGTGTCGGTGCACCTGACAGCAGGGTAACCCACCCCTTTCTTCCCCCGGACCGCAACCCTCCACGAACCATCTTCAGCCTCGGCGTCACGAAAGGGCAGCACTGGCGGGTATCATCGTTCCCGGCAGGAAGGGGTGGGGTTGCGGGGGCGAGGTCAGTGGGGGCTTTAAGGCGGTCGAGGTTTGGCTCGGGCCAGCGCGATCCACGGGGCCTCCTCTAGCCGGGTATTTGTGGCTCTGGAAGATATACTGGGCCAGTCCAGTAAATAAGGCGCCCGTACCTTCTCGGTTAAACGTTGAGTTACCCTCTCTCTCTCTCTCTCTCTCTCTCTCTCTCTCTCTCTCTCTTCTCAACCTGCTACTTCGCCCAAGTACACGAGGCGCCACCGTTCTACTTAAACCTTTCCCCTGATATTAATTCTTAATTGCAGGTGCAGCAACACAGAATGCCCGTAAGTTGAAATATTGTACCACAAGCCATAATGAAATGCTTCTGGAGAGAATTTGATTTTTTTTTCCGACCGCACTCGCTGTAGAAATTTATTTTATTACCGTCTGTGGCTAGATTAACATAATTATTTTCAGTAACTTTTAAAATACTGTTTCTTTATTTATGAACTGCCGGTCAAATATTTTATATATTACTTCGAGCTATAAAAACAGAATTTTAATTTATTTTTTATGATGTGTAATGTGTGAATTGAATATTAAATTTCGTACTCGGTGCGTACTGGGGTCTTTTGAAGGAACCTCGAGAAATAAACAAACATCGACTATTACTAGGGACGTGTAAAATACGTGGTATGAAGTACGTGTTAATATTTGGTGAAAGATTATAAACGATATACGAGTTCTTTGGCTGCTAAGCGTTGTGTGCTGTCGCTTACGTGACAGGCGCTTTACAGAAGGTTGGTCATCCTGGCGTGGAATGTTTAGGACTAATTATTGGCCACAAACTTTCTCCTTCCCAGACACGTAGTGTAAGCCCAGTGAGAGACATCGAGCTATCGTGCAACAGCTTGTAGTCCATTCTACTTTGAATAAATAACGCGAGGTTTACAGGTATCTAACCATTACGTCAATCATTCCTTAAACGTGACTATTCGTTGTAGGGTGATATTGGTATTGGTTTCTAAAATCTATATTCTTATCCTCACACGCGTAAGCCAAAAGTTTGTTTTATAGTTATTCTGGTGACGAATCATGTAAAGTAGTTCCTTAATTGTCTTAAGGTCTCGTTTAAATTGTAGTGTTCAAAGTAATCGCAGACGAAATTGTTTTCGTCTTAATTTAACACATTAATATAATTAAAGTTATTCGATCTATCTCTAACATAATCACGCTGTTTAATCTGCGGACTAATACATCTTAGAACGAAGACTTTAAGTGTATGTAAGGATAAAGTTAGGAATATGAGATAACTTCAGGTATTCATATAACTTCTTCTCGTTATGTGTTCTTGTAGTTTTCCATTGTCTCAAAATACTGTTGTATTTCTAAACGTTAATCATATATTTTTCAACAAATGTAATTTGTAAAATTACTTTGTTTATTTGGAAGCATTTTCAAAGTCTTCATTTACTGTTTCCTATTCCTTAAAACTGAATAAACTTTTTAATAATATATAATTGAACGAATCACAGTGCAAATAACACTGAGCTATTACAAATATCTTTGCGATTACACGCATGAGTTTTGAATTTTCTGTCTATGAAGGCTCAAATTAAAAAAAAAAAAAAAATTACCATCGTTTCCTGTTGATAAATTTTTTTCACTTACAAAACATTTAAAAGGAAAATAACGATTTTTTAAAAATAAATATGCTTCTCGCGTGATGCTGATGAATGTTTTAGATACAAGCAATCGGAAATGTAGCCAAAATATTGTACTATTAACTAGCTCAAAATAATAATATTTGAGGCATTTCATATGTTATGCAGTAAAGAAAAGGTTTGTTGGGAAAATTTCACACGCGTAAATAATTCATGATATAAATATTCCAACTTCGATTTTTATCTGCGTGTTCTGTCACGCAAGGAAACTACAATTTTTCACATTTCGTGACAGAATAGCTTACAAGGCAGTACGTCCTTCGGAATAAACATCAACCTATATCAGTCATGCAGTAAGAATGACAATTCCAGCTGCTGTACTGAAGAATATATTTTGTTAAATATTCAAAAGTTTTAGTGCAGCTGACATACATATTTACACAGTCTGAACAAATTTTTCGTTGATAAATATATAGTTACATTTTGTTATGTTTTAATGTTCCTGAGTGCTTGAGTGAAGGCGCGTACAACAAAAAATATTTTGAGATTATACATGTTACACGTAGATTACAAATATACTGTTAAGTTTACTTTTAAAAATCGTGGGTTAAAATTATTCGACCATGAATTTCTCTGTAAGCACTGTCTTGTTATAAATGTGCCGGCAGTACTTGTTAAGTATTAGCCTACTTAATGCGTGGATTTTATCTCCGGTGGAAAGAAATCTAAATGGTTTGTTGCGCACATAAAATAAATATGGTTGCACATTTCTATGCGAAACTGTAGAGTTCAGCCATCGAACGATTTTGCTGCAAGGAAAATTATTTCCAGCTAAACTTTGAACTATAATACGTTTTCTATGTACAGTATTTGTTTGAGATTTGCCACCTTCATATTGCAGTTCGCTTGAACTAAATCATCTGTACGACTTCCACTGTTTCCACGTTTATTGCATTTCTTCCGTGCGACGAACGTTTATCTACCTGGGATCGCCTAGCAACGAAATCTGCGAGAAGTCCTTTGTAAGTGTTAGGCAGATTACACGGAAGCTTATACGCAAGATTCTCGAAGAAGTAAATAAGAAACGAGGATCATCTGAAAACGTTGCGCAGGCTTTGTTACCGGCGGAAAGAGCTAATTTCGGGGACATTTGCCAGGGCGTTATTAAAGGCCGTTCGCTATAAACTGAGCTTTCAGCACAAAATATGTTTAGTTGGGCCAATATATGTTAACTTTTGTGAGTGTTAAAACTTTTCCACTGGTTTTTAGTAACATGAAAGTTTTCATATTAGAAATAGAAAAGATGGCTGCGAAACGGCCGAATGAAAACTCTAAGCAGTGCTAACTTTATCGTGAATGGCCTATACATGTGTAAGACAGGTATTTTTAAGTTAAATGACGAGGCGACACATACATTGGGTAATGGAGCGGCGAGAAAGTAGGGCAGGGAACTTAAAGAGTGGTCGATCAACTGGGGACAAATCGTAATGTTATATTTGTATCAAAATAGGGTAAGTTTTGTAGACGTTATTTGAGAGTACATTTACCTCTTACGAAAAAAAAATTGCTCAACCAGTTTTCACATAATGGCATTTCAAAGTCAAAATTTGCATATATTTATTTCATACAAATCTTGTAAACTAGTAAACACAATGAAATGGGAAAAATTACATCAAACCTACATGTCATAGCCTACGGCTTGAAGACTGTAAGTACCCATTATGAAATATTTTTGTATTTAAAAAAATTTCGCTTAAAGTTACAAAAAATTAACACATTTTTGAAATTTATTTTAAATACAAATATTTTTAATGGGTTTTTGTATACTTCAATCCGTATACCTGGACATGTAGTTTTAATGTGATTTTCTTCAATTTTATTATGTTCACTGGTTTTCAAGTTTTGTATGAAGTAAAAATATGCAATTTTTGACTGTGAAACGCCATTATGGGAAAACTTACTGAGCTGTTTTAATTTTCGTAGGAGGAAAATACAGTCCCAAGTAATGTCTACGAAACTAACCCTATTTTATACAAATATAAAGTTGTGATTTTTCCTCACTTGCATACCCTTAAGGCAGTTACGTTAAAGAGGAGTGTTTTTGAGCCATAATATTTATTCAAATTGAATTACCAAACTTTTCTCTTCGACAAGCATAGGATATATTTTTAGTAAACTCTTTTACGTAAATATTAATGGAATTTGTGTGTGTTGTGCAGAATCATTAGAATTCTTGAAAGTAAGCTTCGTTCTCTTGCAATGACTCTGCACTACAAATTAATTATTATTTATGGTAAGCAGTTTACCGAGAATATATAGTTTACTTTGTCGTAGAGAAAAGTTTGATAACACAATTTTAAAAAATGTCATAGCTGAAAAACTGAAAATAATATAAAACTGTCTTACACTCTCGCTTAAGAGGGTCGCATGCCGAGGCTGCCGAGTGGTGCAGAACTTAAACAGCAACAAAATATTATTAAATAATTACCTCGCGCTTCCTAAGTAATGTCTGCTTAGAAATAGCACTCGAAGAACGTTACGCGCGTTTATTCTATGCTGCTGAAAATGGGAGTTTTTGCGATACATTGTAGGTATGAAAATCTTACCGCAGAATCTTTTTAAAATATATAAGCTTACAGGTAATAAAACGAGGGAATCTCCTCTGAATGTTTCATGGAGACGGCACGCCATTTTTGTGACTTGCGCCTAGAGGCTAGTGTGAGGCGTGATGTGCATGCTGTCTCGTCCTTATCGCTTCAGCACTTCTAGACCTCGAAAGCGTCAAACACGTCCACGTAGACGGCTACCTTAATGCACGAGATTATTCTCAGTTTGGCCAAAATACTGAGCTGTCCTGGCATTAACACGAATTAAGTTTTCAAGCGTCCAATGAGTCACACTAATCTATCCTGCTATCGCTATTATAGTTATGAACTTGGTGGTCGGAAATCATGGCCAAGTGACCGTGCAAACCTAGCTAACCCCCAGCAGTTTATTTAATACAACCGCCTATTGTAGTTATGTGTCGACGATTGGCTAGAAGAGTGCAATTGCAGAAATGCTGTGCGGAGAGACGCGAAAGTTGGTCATCAGTACGGAAACACACATATTTTGAAACTGTAAATTACAGGTAAGAAATTTTAAGATTGGCACTTATAATTGCGTAGTAAACTGGGTTTTTTAAAATGAAAATACAGTCATTAATTAGCGCAAACATGATGTGAAAACAAATAACGGAAACAATAAAATGTCAGGATTGGCTTGAAAAAAAAAGTCACCGTTTATAAATATATTAGGTAAAATGATTTTGGTCAACGTTATGGAGCGAGTATGGAGCAAAGCCGAATTGAAAAAATGGGGAAACTAGACAACACCGAGGAAACCCGCCGACCAACGGCATCGTTCGACTCATTTACCACATTAAAAAATCCCATTTGACTAGGATCGCCTTGGAAGGAGGCTAGCACTCTAGCCGTAAATATAGCGAGGAATTATATTTAATCACTTACTCAACTTAAATTCGCTTAAACGTATAAAAGTTATAAAAGCAAAACATTACAAATATATCAGTGGAATATTCAATGGAAAGAGGTGATAGTTATTTTGTTTAGTTTTGTGCAAGCAATGTAACGGGCACTCGTGTAACTGCAAGTTAAGCTACTGACAAAAGAGTAGGAACGTTTTTCGTTAGTTTCCAACTCCTGCTTTCCTGGACAGTCAAATACAAGCAATGTTCACACTTCTTTTCATAAAATTAAATGTGTGCGTCTGACGAAAGAATTTTCCTTTGTCGCTGCAATGTGTAATGTGTGTGGTGTTCATTAAAAAAGGATTGCCGAAGGAACACCCGGTAGTTAACACAATAAACGTGCTTGTGAAAATATGATAATTCTCTAGTTAAATCGTATGTTTTAAGAGACATACTTGAATTTTAGTGCAAGAGACTATGTAATATTCATAGTACAAAATCAAAATTTTTAGTTTTGTCGGTATTGTGACACAAAAAACCAAATCATTCTCAATTTTTGGAAGTTAACGCGTTTTGAAAAAGTGATCTTCATGTATAAAAATAGACGACAATGTAATTGCGACATTAGTTTTTGTACCTGAACAGTGTGTTGTTTTACATTTATAAACATCCATTAAAAGTATTTTCAGGACACTTTAATTTATGCAAGACGTTGCTTTTTTTCAAGCAGAACAGAAAAGTTTGTAACATACTTTTGTCGGTTTGCAAGTACATGTATTAAAATATTTATAGAAGTACGTTATTTGTAGAAGATAATTTTATTTACTGGTCTCCAGTGATATTTAGTATCATCTTTAGAATTATTATCAGAATAGGAATATTTTAGGGAAACGTTTTTGTGTTTCTAAATCTTCCTACATTAGTTACTCAAGAAATAATTGTCATGTCGTTCATTGAATTCATCATTTTTAAACGATTAATCCTCTCTTGATAGCAACAAGTAATTTTGATTTGTATTCCTCAAATGTCAAGTATGATGATTACACATTATCACTAGAGATGATGGCATATCGCGAAAATGTTTTGTGCCAACATACCCTTGCAAATACTATAGTTTTTTTTTTTGCAAATTGTATGATTGGGTGATATACATCTGACACAACGTAGACCAATAACATGCATCAAACATTACAATAGCGTAACAGTTCCAAGTGCAAGCTAAAGCTACTGGTAAGTTGAACTTGTGTTAAAATCCAGCAAACAGTCAAGTTTTCCGCTATAAACGATCATCTCTAATTATCACTATAGACATTCTACTACCGAGGCCACTCGTGTAAGAATTAGGCATACGTAGCTTTTTTTTTTTTTACATTATTTCGTAGTTTCGTGAGCTGCTAGTATCGTTTCACATAAACTCACTGCTGACATTTTCTAATATAATTGTCGTAGAAGGGAATCATGATTTTGTTTCTGAAATGTTTCATCCGAGTTGTCAACAAAAATGCGCAGTCATTTGTGATTGGTATTCTATGACAGGTGTACCAACTATTCGCAGAATAAAACTGAGGACGCGGTGTTACAATGAATAATTTTGCATTCAAATTTAGCTGTTTATGACATCTACAGCAGGCATTTTCATGTATGTCTAGGAGCTGTAAAATGTTAAGATTGAGTAATAGTCACCATCTTGAATTTTTGTATTTTGTGTCTAACTTTTTTTCTGGCTAAATCCATGGAACTTTAACCTAACTACGGTATAGAATTCGTATTGATAGAATTTAAGACACCATAAATCTTTATTTTCCGTTGCTGTTGTTACGTATCGAATTGCACTTAAGAAAGTAACACGAATTTTCTAACTGCAGTTTTATCTGTAATAACAGTAACGACAAAAATATATTTACGTTGTTTAAAATTCTATCAATATGTATTCTATTCCGTAGTTAGATTAAAGTTCCAACAATCTACCCAAATGAAAAGTTATGACACAAAATGCAGGAAACTCCATTTTGGTGACTCACTCTTAAAAGAATATTTAAATGTATGTGAACTGTTAAAAGAGTATTTCATAGTCGAACGGTCAGCTCAGAGATACGTTTATGCGACTATTTTATTTGAAAAACATGATGGCGTCGTACAAAACCTAACCCTTCGTGATTTGCTGTGAGTGAAAGTCGGCCGTGCTAGTTTTCTTTACTAGGAAATAATTTATTATCTACACTACAAATATTTTATAGTAAAGTGTCCGTGACTTATGCACATCTACAACACATTGCCAGTAATACTGCTGTAGATACTTTAGAAAAGAACACAAATAAACAATATATTGAACGAAGCATCACTTTTAACTAGAGACGGGAAAAATTCGCGTGTTCACTGACGTGTCGGCTAGCCTGCAAGAATATTTGTAAACTGAAGCAGTCACCAGATGCTCATTAGCTGCTTACTGTTAAAGTGATACAGGTCTGTATTAGTTAATATTTTTATTATTGGCTCAGAGACATCAAGGAAGTGGCAAATAAGTCAAAAGGCCACGGCCGTAGAAGAACAGGTCTGGACACTCGCCTGGGAACTTGACCCCCTCGTTGTTTGGCTGCAGTTCACCAAGTTAAAGATAATTCTATACATTTTTGGCGCTGTAATCCGGGTGGTCGGCGTCAATCTCTGCCCACTTCCCTCCTACTAAGATAAACAATTTATAAAAACATTTTTATCCATTTATGAAACACTCCTTTCGCTCGCAATTTAAAAGCATGGCTCAAGCAATCTTTATTTACTTTATAACGTTAACAATGGAAAAAAGTGTGTGGAGTTTGAGTCCGACCGCCCGGATTACAGCGCCAAAAAGTACAACATTCTCGGTAGCTTGACGAACTACAGCCAAACAAAAAGGGGGTCAAGCAAAATACATTGTTAGGTAGACGAGTGTCCAGACCTGTTCTTCTACGACCGTGGTCAAAGGCCAATTGCAAAGGTGACATAAACTTACAGTTGTTGGAATTCTAGCTTGTGCCCAAAAGAAAACGCGAATTTTTCAGGTCTCTACTTACAACTAAGAGACATGTCAGTTGTGCGTTACTATTTCGCGATAGGCTAGAATACCCTGGCCTGTAGTCTACTCGCCTGAACACACGGTGACTTTATTGGCTGCGGGCCTTTGCATATTTGTATGCCCGCATTACAAGACCGTGGGTATTTTAAAGTTGACTTTTCATTAGCTGATAAAGTCCTTCAGATGTGCAACACAAAGTGTCGGTCAACTGCAAATGTTAGATGGGCACACAGTAAATTAGAATCTAGTTTGCTGTCTGATATTAACGCGCAATTCGCAGCTGTCTGCAAATAACATTAATTGGAAAGCAATTAACAATACGTAAAAATGTTGAGGAGTGTAAATATGATCCTGTTATTGAAACAACGCTAATTCGTGAAAAAAAAAAAAATTAAAAACGCAAAAGACAACAACATAAAAATAATAAGATAGTTTTTCGATGTTGTTACATGCGTAAAGTGACTGCTATTAAAAATGTCCGTTCAAACCCCTTATTTTTGCGTTGGAGGGGGGGGGGAGGAAAGACATTGGACCGGAAGGAACATTACTTTCATTTTTATTACAAATTATTTGTGAGCAACATTATTAAGCATCATAAGGTTGATGAAACAAACCAACAACCTAGCGCTGGTCACAAAAAATCACCACATATTCCTTGAAATCCGGATCAATAATTTCAGTCACCTAATGTATACGACTAAAGTTATATCGATAACCTGCAAACAACTGCGAAAATGCGGAACGTCCTCGAAATCAGCGCATGTTACAGTTTATCAAAGGGATCATTTTCACAGGTTTGCGGTAAATAACAAAGAACTTGAAAAACCGATTAACCTACATGTGCTATTTATAGAAAAGGGTATTCGGCCATGGATGATCGGTAGTGTGATATAGCCCGTGACTTGCATTCAGGTGGTTGCAGGTTCGAGTCCAGTCTACCGCATTGTTGAGCGGTGCTTCTCTGCCTCCGACTCAAATTGCAACCACAGACGCGGGCGATTATCGAGTTAGTTCATTGCAATGCGATTCTCACCCACAGCAAATTAAGATAAGATTCCCATTAACATAAGGGGAAGCATATTGGATTATCTCAATGTATGTTTAAGATTGCATTATCAATCAAAGCGAGAAAGCATGCTTTCCAAGCATCCCAAAGTAGTCAATCACTAATTGTCTGAAGGGAATGGTGAAGTCAAACTTAAAACGTTTTACCAACACTCACAGAAAGAAATTTTTACCAGATATTTGTTTGAATGTTTCGAAATAAATATTTACTTGAACTTCCAAAGTATTTTCTTGCCAGGACAAAATATGCAGTTTATTCTGCAAAGTACTAACGATTTACAAAGTATTTCGGTGACGAATCCATAGCAATTCATTTGTAAGTATACACCTGTTCATTTCGTGCCTTTTTGGTGAGAGCATTTTTGCTTGGAAAGATTATTTTACGATGTTCAGGTCGTATATCAACTAAAAAGTGCCAGTCACCAACGTTCAGTCATGGCCGTGGAAGGTAATGTGCGATTTTAAAACGGTATAGGACTCGGGTTTAGCTCTCAGTAATACGTCTTTTTGCAATATTCTGACACAAATTGTTATGCAAAGCCAACCAAATATTTACTTTTACTGGCCAAAAATTACTCTTGGGCAAGAAATAAAAAAAACTAAGTAATTTTGTTTCAACTACAAAAATATTTATTTCGTCATATTCAAACGAATCATTTTGTTGTCCCAAGCAGGATTTGTTTACCTCAACTAAACCCTTCTCTTTTCGTCAATTTCTAGGAGATGAAATTAAATTTACGATAATGTTGACCAGTGTCAGTTTAAATTTAATTTTTATTTCCTCACTTATATTGGAAGATAAATTTTAAAAAACCTCATATGTTACTTCTTAAGTATTTTAGCAGATATTGGACAGTGTAAGTGTACATTTTTATTAATATATTTTATCGAATTAACAATTGTAGACATGTAGTATGATTAAATAGTTTTTGCTTGCATACTTCACGCAGTTTCTGTATTGGAAATATTGTCTATGTTACATGTAATAAATGAACAAAGAACAAATTTTTATCACACCTCAAGTACACGTCAAAATTGCCGTTCCCTACCAAAAAGGTACCATTTATTCACTTTTAAGTTCTTAGGTACGAATTACTTACTAATTTTAAAAAAATGCTAAAACTGAAAATAAAATTTAAAAAAATTCAATATTTTTTTTAAATTCAAATAATTTTTATTCTGTAATTTTATGAGCATGTCATTGTAGCCTGCAATGTCTTTATCCACTGTGATTTTTTTTAGTTAGGTATATCAGTTGGTTTCAGTGTACTCGTTAAAACGGAAACATGCAAAATATGACTTTAACAAGCCATTACGCGAAAACTATGAGAGATAAAAAATTTCATAAAAGACCAATTTTGTCACATTTTGTGTCTAAAATAAGAAAAAAATATCTGGTACAAATAAAAAATTTAATAATGAAGATGGAAATTGCGGTAGACCATGCCCTTAAAAGGTACGAAACCCCAAAAAATAAATCTTAATAAACACGCCAATTTATTTTACATCACTTTCGTGAAGATTCATGTCCTGTACCGTTTATAAAACTTTCAGATAACATATTTATGCTATTAATACAACATCGTTGCAGTGTTAGCCTGAGAACTTGGAAATCTTAGAGAACAGAGTATTAAGTTAAAAACTATTCACAATTTACGTAAGTTAAAAATTCTTTATGTAAATTTACAACGTATAACACATAATTTAATAGCATCTGCAACAAAGATTGTACATTCTCATTCCTTCCGGTTGTTCTGTACTCTTGTGTATACTTAATTATGCTGATTATGGAATTTTTCCAAAATTTCAGTCGTACGTTTCTGCTAAGAAAATAAACTGGCTAAAAGTCATTATGCCGTTCGTAACAATGACATCAGTAATATTTTACAGTATATCCACGTATAGTATTGTGGGAGGAATATGTTAATTTCAGTAACGTTACATACGAACAAAATAATAATAAATAGGTATAAAATTTGGTAACTATTTCATACCCGCTTGTAAGAAAACTACATTTAAAATTGTTTTTATAAAATTTTAGGTTTTTCTGTAACATAGTTTCACTTGCAGCTTGCGGAATAATTGTTTTTATGCGAACTTTTGTGACTGGTATTTACTTTAATTTTAAATTTTGTTGAAAGTTCCCAAACAACTTTTTTATCGTGGTTTACAGCCAAACACTTCACGGCTACATTCACCCGCACAAAGCCAAGCCAGTTCGGCCCACCGGTGCAGACAGCCGGCGTTTCACCTGTAACTACCGCGACCTCTTTTGTACCCTTCAACTCGCCAGGAAAGGGGCTGTATTTTGTGAGCGGAAAAGCGACCGTAGGGAGGACGGGGTGGAGGGCGGCGATTTCAATTTCACCCCGTCCTGCGTTCTCCCTCTCCCCTTCTCTTTTTCACACCCCACCGAGCGACTACTTTATCACTTCCTAAATGCGGGGACTTAATGAAATGCCTTCACCTGTGCAATCAAACTATGCGCGGGGGCTGCGTGTTTATTATTTATCGCTCGCAATATCGTCGATTGATTCGGCCGTCCGAAATCCCCCTTCCCCTATTTTTCCACCCCTTCTGACGCCATCATCGCACGGGGCGACAACCCCGCGGGATCAGCCGTCCCTTGGTGAATAAAAGGCTTGTCTGGAGGCTGATAAACGCGTTTAATATTGAAAGAGGCTTTGCGGGCTGCCTACCGCCAGCGCCCGCTGAATTACGGGATAATGAAAATCACAGGATTCCGTTGTCTCGCTCGTTGCCTTTCCACTCCTGCGCGAAGCCGAAGCACTTCTCTGCCAGAAGAAGTTCTTTTGAGATTGAAGAGAGAAGTACAACGATTATTCAGTGGAAGTTTATCGCCGAGTTAAAATTGAGAGATCCTTCAAAGTTAATTTGGTGAATTTAGAAATCTCACGCCGAGAAAAAAAAATAGTTGTTCACAGGAAAAGAACTTATTCACAGCACAGAAAGCCGGACACAGTTCACAAACAATACAAAGGTGGTTTGTTGGTACCAGTAACACAATATGTAATAGGCTGATTTTTATCTCTGTAGGTGGTAAATAGTTGTTCAGTAATTGACAGCAAAACCGTAAAAGAAATACAGTAATGTGTATTGTATTTTATGTTTGGTTATTAATTGTGACAGTTTTAAAAAATATTATGTAGTTGTAGTAATTCCATCATACCCTTCTTATATATTATATACATACATAAATTGCTCGGGGGGAAAATGCAACACTTAAGGAATTTCGAAGCCGTAAGATTTGAATAAATGTGCAAGATATATAAGGATCTATTTTCGTTGGTCATTTACGTAAGTTAGTAATAAGTTATAAGACTCTTAAAACTTTAAATGGTAGTTAAAGAAACGTAAAAACTTCTAAGACTGATCTTCCCATGGGATATTTTATATGCATATTCAAAAAAAGATATATATTTATTTGCATAAATATTATTAACATTGGAATCATGTGATTGAATTAACGTCTCGTCCACAACGAGTTCGTTAGAGACGGTCACACACACAATAACAGGAACTTGGGAAGAAGTTGGCCGTGAACTATTTTAAGACACCACCCGAGCACCTGCCATGGAAAACCGAAGTCGGGATGGTTGGAGAGCAGAGGATCCTATTCGGGTCCTCCCGAGTAAATGAGTTACGGTAGTGCCATCACGCTCGGCGACTTTGTTAAGAGTTTCGTGGTTTAAAATAAAATCGTTTCTAATAGTTTGTATTTGAAAATTAAACGTTTTAATCGATTTTCAAAATATCGTTACTCCCGCTGCACAGGTTGTTGCAAACATGCATTTTAATATGTTGGGACAAAAATTCTCACTTCTAGAGGAACAAAAATTATTATGTAAACGTATGTCCGAAAATACACAGTTACTTGTAACGTCTGTATAAACGAAAACATATGTTTAAAAGGGCTCATTATATGTAAAGTGTTGAGTAAAGAGCCGGCACCTTCAACCAAGTAAACTATGAGTGTCGATTAAAGAAACAAATTTGAACTGTAAAAGTTACTGTTTATTTAGCTAGTAAAGTGTGTGAAGCAATAGATAGGCTGACAGCAATTTAGCTTCCACAAATTAGCTCGAAAATTAACGGGATGTTAAGGTGTACAAATTAAATTGAAATTACATCGTGTAACCTAATGTCATGATAATTAGGTGAGTGATTTGACTATAAGTCCGTATCAAACTACCGATAGGCGAGGGACACAACACTGCAACTCATACGATATTAATCGTAGATTTCCTTATGACATCTTGCAAATATCAATGATGGACTCTTCAAATCTTCAGGGTCCTACTATGGGTTTTTTTGTACCAAGCACTAAAATACTCGATGTCGGTGAGTAAAATGTTAACGTTGGTTGCTGTGGTGAACACCTCTTTGAAGTCAGTGCAGTTGACCTTACCGGTAAGTTTCTTGCTAACAAGCATCTCCTGACGTGGATAACGAGATCCGGAATATACCTAGGAACAGAACAGTAAGAGTAGACCTCACTAGGCTATAGAACCAGGCTGGGTAATGACCTCCGCATCGAAACCTCTTCCTTCTGGGTGTCGTGGAATCCAATGACGACAGCTTAGCCTTCTGAACTGCAATGCAGCTAACGTCGTCGTAGTCCTCCGGGAAAATATTGCAATTCTTCTTATCTCTCGACCGAATAATCTTGTATCGTAAATAATTTGATATTTTCTTTCTTGAGGCTTCCCAAGACCGTTGCAGTGAATTGAATAGCAGTATTCTTCATATTTGGTTGATTAAATTCACATACAATATCTACAGCCCGGTAGTTTTCGCAAAAAGATTTTTGCAGCATTTTGTTTCAGTGCCTTACGTGCACACCTGCATCCCTGCGATGTGGTCAGTGATTGGATGCCTTAACATAACAACGTCTGGAGGTTAAACCCGCAAATTACAGACGTGTTGTGTCACAATTATCCATGTACTGATTGGCACAGTCAGATTAATAACGACTCTGCACAAAAACACTCTGCAAACAATCATGAAGTTGAGCTGCAGGTGTGCGCGTAAGACACTGAAACAAAGTGGGGCAAAAATATTTTCACCAAAACTACCGGGCCCTAATAATATCAAATCTCGTCGAAGGCGATATTTCTTTCTCTTCCGGTTTTTTTTCAACTATCCGACAACCAAATCGTTCCTATCTTTCCTCCTCGTTGTCATAATTGTCAGCTCTCTGCAAAATCGTTTCCCCGCCCATCGATAGCTTGGTCGGAATAAATAAAAATCTGAAGCAAGAAAACATTCGGCTAGAAAAAGTTAAATTTGTGGAAATATTTAACAGTTTAACCAACAAACATAAGCCAATTTCACCGACTTTCGTAACATAGACAAACTATATGTTACAGATTAACCCCGGCTAGATGCGAAAACAGTTTTCCCAAATTTGCAAAATTTATTTCTCATCGACAATACTGAGGTAAAACGATAACATAGACAAAATACATAATGACATATCTTTACTTAACAATATTGAACCCATATACAATATTATCGAAGGAAATATTTCTCGTAATGTATTCTTCCTTCCAAACATCTACCACGAACTGTTTTTCATAGCCCACATAGAACTGGCAAGGATACAATTTCCCATAAAACAATTAACATTCAAAATACCGAATGATCGTTAAACGATTTTAACATTACAAAATGAAATTAATAAAAATATTATTCAGTTCCTTCCCAGAAACATATTTCTTGTAATATTCATATTGACTTCTTAGCCACTCTACATGTTCACACTATGAATACTTGCGACGTAGGACTGCTCCAACGCAGCGGATCACAGTGTCAAAGACAAAGTCATTGTATTTCTCCTGGAACCAAACACCCGCATACCCTAAGTGAGAATTTGTCAGAATAAAACATAAATGAGTTCAGCAATTTACATACAAATAAATCTCTTTGTTCGCCCTTCGACCAAGAGTTTTCAAGTCAAAACTCAGTGTATTTTCTTACTTAACCAGTCTGTCTGGTCTTCTGCTTAGACAGCAGTGTTTTTGAACTCTTCCTACCAGCAGTAAGACCGTTCAGCCACAACCAAATTACCCTTCCAATTATGAGAAATGAAAATTGTGTAACTGTCATTTACCGTTTATAAAACTTTAAGATAACATATTTATGCTGTTAATACAACATTGTTGCAGTTTCGCCGTGGTTATAAGTCTGCTCCACGGTCTAAGAGGAAGAGGTCTTGACACTGCGTATGCTCTCCAGCAAGAGAAAGTGACGCCTTCATGTCGCCGAGCGCTAGTAGTAATTTGGTGGAAGATTTGTCTTGTTTACATCTCGCGTTTTAACATTTTTGCAATTATTTCCATAAAATAATGTTAATAAAGTAAGCTGATATAGTAGATACATGTTCCATATCCATAAATGCATTGGCATGTGTGGAACTGTTTATAAAAAGTAGTCTGAAGAAATATATTGCGTATTATTGTTTTAGTGAACATATTGGAACAAAAACTATATTTCGTGCCCTACAAAATTTTAGAATCGTTGCAATGTGCATCAACATGTTAAAGATTGAAAAATTAAATTTTATTGTTGTAAAAAAATGTGTCCCAATACAAATTACGTTCCCATTTTTTTTCTTAGATATAATACTCGCAATTCCGATAGCAACTTCACATTTTAAGCTAAGCCAAATACAAAAACAACACAAATCTTCCACCAAATTACTACTAGCGCTCGGCGACAAGAAGGGAGTCGCGTTTTATTCCTCAGTGTCAAGACCTCTACCTTCATAGACCGTGGTCTGCTGTGTACGAGTTTTCTGATTTCTTCTTACAAATCTATGTCTTCTGTTGTATTGTCTTCTTTTCCCATGTCACAGCGAGGTATCGTCACTCTGTCGAACATCTCCGAACGTTCATTTATGTCAGCACCTCGTACGACATGAACTTTTTTAGAGACGTGAATGGTTTGATTCATAACCAATTCTATCAATGGCAGCTTTTCATGCCAATTTTGTTGGTTATTATGACAATGTACCCTCAACATAGTTTCTAACGATCTCATTCTACGTTCAACCACACTAGATTTAAGGTGGTATACAGAAGTGATAGTTGGTGTAACACCTACAGCTTTTTGTCCTTCTTGCCAGGTTCTTCCAGAAACGATGCCCGAAGATTTACCAACTTCCTTTACAAATGTTTTCACTTTGGACAAAAGAGTACTTGTATTTGCCTTTACTATTGTATAGAGCTTCGTGAACCTTGAAAACACATTTATCATTACAAATACATGTTTAAGACCTGTTTTGGACTGAGAAAACTGTACAAAATGATCTGCTGATACCAAGTCTAAAGTTAGTTTGGAGATTTTCCTTCGTCTTTTTGATTCTGGCAAAGGTCACAAGTGGATATAAATTTTGAGACTAATTTCTGGAGTTTTAGGCAGAAAACTAGTCTCTTCAGCGCGTCGCACATTTTGTTTACTCCTGCATGATTAAGAAATGCGTGAGTCCGCCATACGAAATTCTTCACTAGGCTTTCTGGAATAAAAGGTTTCCAGAACTCGTCGCAAATCTTGTTCTTAGAATGATGATACAAAATACCTTTATCATCAGCACAGTATAATAACTTCAACTTCTGTGTAGATGTATCTTGTTTCAAATTTTTTATGATTTTCAAATGTTTCGGATCATTCGCTTGCTCAGTTGGTAATCTTTGCACCAAATCCTTAATATCCGAATGTATCTTCAAATTTTCTATATTTTGGTTTGCCACAGTAAATTCCGAAGGCGATCTCTTCTTCTCGGTCAGGTGTAATTCATCATACGGAATCAGAATTTAACAGTCCGCGACAAGGTTATCTTTGACTTTGATGTGTTGTATTTCCACATAATCTTGCAACAATAACGCCCATCGAGTCAACCTGCTTCCGAAAATGTTTTCTAATTTAAGGCAAGTTAAAGCTTGGTGGTCCGTTATTAACATAATATTTTAACCTAGTAGTAGGTCTAAGTATATGTTAAGTGACCAAACAATGACTAGTGCCTCCTTCTCTATTGCGGTATAGTTAATTTTAAATTTATTAAGAGTGTGACTGGCCATAGCAACAGATTTTTCTATGCCATCATCATCAAACTGAGTTAATTGAGCACATAAAGCATAAGCTGAGGCATCTATGTATAATATGTATTCTTTGTCTAGAATTGGATGATGAATCATCATTTCTTCTAGTAAAACCGCCTCTACGTTCTTGAAAGCATTTTCTTGTTCGGCATACCATTTCCAATCCACGCTTTTCTTAAACAAAGCGAATAAAAGGTAGAGATAGTTCTGCCAACTTGTTCGAAAAGTTCTGTAAAACCCAACAACGAAAAAAAAAAAATTCTAATATCGAAATAACTCTTACGGGCGCGGTTCACCTCATCTGTAGCGTCTTTTTTATTTTTATATTTGAACCAGATATTTTTTTTCTTATTTTAGATATACATTGTGATTAAATCTTTTTCTTTGGAAACTTGTGTATCTCTCATAGTTTTTGCGTAGTGAGTCGTAAACGTCAAAATTTGCGCTTTACGATTTTAAGTACGCCACTAAAACCAACTGACATACCAAACCGAAAAAAATGCACAGTGTGTAACAACGTTGTAGGCTGTGATTTGACACATATTAAAACAAAAATTAAAATATTTTTGTATTTAATAAAAGTGCTGACTTGAAATGAAAATTTAAAATTTTCAACAATATTTAAAAAATACAAATATATATATATTTTTGTTTTTATATGTGTCAATTCATAGTCTACAACACTGATATATATGGTGAAATTTTCCGTTTTGGTGTGTCAGTTGGTTTTAGTGGCGTACTGTACATAAGACTGTAAAGTGCAAAATTTGATGTTTACGATTCATTACGCAAAAACTATGAGAGAAACCAAAATTTCCTAAGAGGAATATTTAGTCACACTTTATGTTTAAAATAAGAAAAGAAATATCTGGTACAAATATAAAAATAAAAAAATAGACGTAGAAAACTGAGGTGAGCCGCGCCCGTAATGCTTAATTGTATAAAGAAACAACCAGTACTTTTCCTTTCAGTGGAATATTTGAAATGGATAAATATAATGTGAACTACTTGTAAAGGCAGGAAGCGTTTGAGGTCAGTTGGAGTGAGTTCTCTCTACTGAATTGCTTCGCTCGCTTGTTTGCAATTGCGGGACAGGGAGAGGGCGGGGCGTGTATTCGCCCATCCGTGCGTTTCGACGTAATTGTGTTGTTTATCCATGGTGGGCAGACAATAATGGACCGTTACGTCCGCCCCCTTAACTGATTGCGTTGAAACTCAAAATCTAATTGAGGGGTAACTTATGTTCGCAGTAAACAGTACCACAGAACTGAAGCAGGTCTCAGGTATTGCCCTGCTACGGAATTAAGTACATACGCTGCTTACGGTAAAGCGACCACTTTACAAGACAGCTTTCAAAAAATAATAAGAAGAATTTAGTTTACATAATGGCGACTATAAACCCTAAATTTTTGGTCTCTTGATATTCTTATGTTATATGATATGTATTTATTAACAAACGGCCTAAAGTTGCAAATTTCCTTAATTAAAAAAACTGGATTTAGTAAGTACTCACCTTATCAGGAATGACTTGCGTTAGTGTATCCATTGTTTTAAGCAATTTTCTCAACTAGCCTAAAATTTCGCCATTCTACACAACTTAGTATGAATCATATATCTATATAATTTATTATGATATTGTTTTGATATCACATGTGGTTATTCTAGGTTTAGTAAAATGACTTTCATCAAAGTTAGTGAGCTGAAGTGCTAACTGTGTGTACATTTTAAATATGAAAAACAATGCTAAAGATTCTGGGTTTTTTAAAACGCGTACAGGTGTTTTAAATCTAAGGCTTTCGCAAACGAAAAAAGCGAAATGTCAGCGTCTCTACTAAATATGTTTGTTTATGGCTAAATACAAAAAAACAATTCCGATATGGTTGACGTTGAATCTCGTGATAACAGTGATTATTCCGTAGATATTAGGCAGATGTCATATTCATTGTTTACGCCTCAGTGTTCGTACATTCGAAAATGCATTAGGTTGAAGTTACTTTTTTTTCGTAACTTCTTCGTAAAGGGCGAAGTTATTTTATTTGTGAATAGTTTTGCCTTTTGAAAATTAACAAGACGAACGGCCACAATATTTTCAACTTCGTTTATAGGTAGAATAGAAGTTACTAATCCTGAGTTTTTAATATCCGAGTGATTAGGCAAAATTTTCGGTTTAACTTGCACAGTACCACCCTCATGTTAAAAGTACAAACATGGGTAATTTTCCCTGCACTTAAAAACATACGTAAGTAGTGTTTATACATGCCAACGGTCATCACGGACTATTTCAGGTTGTGTGTGCATATATATATATATATAATTTTTTTGACATATGAGTAACTTAGCACATATATGGTATAAACTTACCTTTAGATTTTGGTAGCAGAATTTATGCAGTCGTATATATGTGTGATTAATCTCTGTTATGGTGGAATCACAAAACTGCGAAGGCCCAACGAGAAAGAAGCTCAAAACTCTCATTATTACGAACACTACTTATACAGCGCGAAATATACTGAAAGAAATATTAAGTGTAAATAGTTCATTGCCATTACCTATTTATCTCATGTATGAAAACCGTGGATGTTTACATAATTTTAGTTTTTTTTCTTTAAACATATTTGTAAACTATTATTTATGCCAAAAGGCAATCCCAAATTAAAAAAACTCATAGTTACACGTTTTTTAAAGAGTTTATAATTTGCTTGCAACTAGAAACAAAAAGCTCTTGTTAAATAAACAAATGTAATTTATTACCAACTCACCAATGTTTCTAACATTCGGTCACAAAATTAAATTCCGTTTTCAGCTTTGTCAGGTCATTGATGCAAATAGGGTATAAATACTTTCTATTCGGAATTCGCGTTGCGTCCGCCATGTTTGTCGCGTTGATGTTTCAGAAACTTAGTCGCTGATTTGCTGACAAGTTTTGTTATTTGCGTCGCACCCTTCGCGTCGCATCTTCAGCACTATTGTGATTCGAGGAATAGGGTTTGTTTTATTGTGATCGTTTCCAAACAACACTGAGCAAAAATATAAATAAAACAGAATGTGCTTCCTCTTGCTACATTCATCTTATTTTGTATATGACTCACGACTTCTCTTCGCCCTAGACATTTCTGTCTTAACTCTTTACCCCGAGCCACTTTCCCAGACAATAGCAGAAAGACAAGCAGTTTTGTTCTGGTCAAGCACTGGTTGAAAATTTGTTCTGAAGTCTCGTTGAAGAAAGATTTGTCAGGGGAGAAGTCTTGTCGTTCTCCGTTGAATGCGACGCGCTTAGTCGTCTTTAAACATCTCCCATAAAACGTCTTATAACGGACACATTCTGACATATTTGTTGATTGTCAAGCTGATCTCTTTCTATCAAATTCATCATCACCTTATGAAACTTTATATCATTTCTGGTGTACAAAAGTCGGCGATTATGTTTCAGCTGTATTTGTTTAGCATTTAGTTCTTTATACGGATTATGAAGATTAAAATACTGTTGTTGATCAATATTTGTTGATATTTAGGCCAAATATAACTTGACAGTATGACTGACAGTTGTGACTAAAAAAAGAATAGTTTGTGACATTAGTAGTTCACCCAACGTGTTTAAGAAACAAGTTACCAAATTGTAGTAGGGTTTTACTGACGTGAGCAAAAGATATTCGAGTTATTATATCCTCTGTTCGTTTCAAAATACGCATATGTTCACAACCAAGTTAAGGTAGAGTTGCCTACCCAACACCCATGTGCAGGTATAATTTTACGTCAGCTCCGACTATACGTTTTGCGTACGTCCACTCAATGTGCCTATCAGTCATCCAATAAACATGAGTTGTGTAGACTGAGGTGCATTACTGGACAATACGTCGCTTACCTCTTTTACACTACTGTCTCGAGAGAATACCTGCCCCTATCTGTGCATAGGGCCCAAAGACAACTGAATGTTGAGTATAGCCACTGCTTAATACCGCATACCTTGGAACGGTACCACGGTACGCCACTGATATAATTTGTTTTCGGTGTGAAGCTTTCATGAACACAGTATTATTTTTGTACGTATCAGATACAGGAAAGTAGACTTACACAACCATTTAAGAAGTCTATTATATTTTTTAATTGAAAAAAAAAAGTTACCATCATGACTGTAAAATGTCAAAAAGAGGTCATCAAAACAGTATAAAATTATTCTTATTCTGTTTTAGTATGAAATTTTTTTGTAGTCCTGCATCCTAGTTCGCTTTAGTGGTTTCGTATGAAACTAAATCTTGGGAATAGAATTATACAGTAGGTCGGAAAGAAATGTAACAAAGACGGATATAAAGGCTTTTGCAACCGCGGCAGAGTGCATTTGCAGCTTTCAGTCTTTCACCACGTAACTTTTTCCCCTCCACGGTACCGTGACGTCACGGTCGCAGCGCACATTATCAAACTGTCGATTGTCACTCGCATTTCATTTGTCACGACCCAGCGATCGGCGGCAACACAAAATGGAAGGATGATTGTGTTTGATTTCCCGTTACACACTAGTGAACGCGGGATTTATGCATTTTCCGACGTTATTTGCGAGCCGTATTAAGCACGGGAGCCAATGACAAGTCGGGTTACAAAGAGGTAAAACACGTCAAAATTTAAATTTAATGTCGCATCAATGAATCTCCGGATTATACTTACAGCGCTAAAAAGCACTCTGCACCTAAAATTCGTTATTGTTTAACTGTACCAAATACAGACCAACTCTCACACGTTACATTATTAGTAATTCCCCAAAAATAAAATAATTTTCAGCTCCTTAGTTTTCGTAGTAACGCATATCAAGGTAGTGATTTGACTATTTTAGCAACTTACCCAAAGTAATAACTATTTAAATGAAAAATTTTAAAGTGAAAGAAAAAGTACTAAGCTACAGAATTACACGTTTTATTTTTACTTTACGTAAACATTATTTGAATTTTTAAAAAATTCGGAAATTTAACGAAATATTTGCATGTATATTTTAAAAACAATCTTTACGTAAAATAACAAACGTGTCATTCTGTAGCTTAATATGTTTACTTTCACTCAAAGTTGTTTCAGTTGTATCGTTTGAATAGTGTTTACTTTGGGTAAGTAACGAATGTGGTAAAAACCATTAGATTGACATGCGTGTGTACGTAAACTACGGAACCGAAAAAAAAAAAAAAAATGTTATTTATGGAAAACCTCTTTTAATGTAATGTGTAAAAGTCTAGCAGTGCTTATTTCAATTATAAAACTACGGGTATTTTGCTTCAGAGCAAATATTTCTAATTGATTTTTTTTCATCCTAGCGTCAGCTTGACAATAAGGTCATATGGAGGGTGAAGAAGTCCCACTTTCAAACCGAACAACTCCTGTACGTAAGGTAATGGTGTTATCAAAATAGTTAAACCAAATATGAATATTATGATCTGCTGTACGTAATTAAATGACGAATG
The DNA here is from genome assembly GCA_003012365.1 of Medauroidea extradentata. Classification (NCBI taxonomy): domain Eukaryota; kingdom Metazoa; phylum Arthropoda; class Insecta; order Phasmatodea; family Phasmatidae; genus Medauroidea; species Medauroidea extradentata. The sequence continues at coordinate 29,987 of PNEQ01020724.1, read as the reverse complement.
ACTGCGGTGAAAGATACAATTGACATTAAAGTTAGGTGGGTCACATTTTCTGCTCACGCTACGACAGCATGGTCAGGAAAAAAGTATAATATAACAGAATATTTGTTTCTTTATAAGTTGAGAGATTAAAAATATTTTATCGGAAAACAGAAAAAATATATTTTATGCTTAAGTACTGAAAAACATAAAAAATTTTGCTAGTCTTATTTTACTTAATGGAATATTCGTGCCTGTATGTCTTCGCAATATGCAAGGATGAAAAAACAGTTTAGCAAACGTGTAACGAAATCGATCACATCTGTTACAACAATTTAAAAAGAAGAAAATTTAAGAAGTCTACATAGCATCTACATGTTTCCAAATAAAAATGTCTTAGAATGAAGATAAGCAAATTTGAGTTAGAAAATCTAAAAAAATCGCAGCAAATGTAATCGCCCTTGTCGTATTTAGTTAGTCCGACATTTTCTTGATGTGCCCAAATCCAACGCTTTCTGCAAGCCTGTAGTTCTTCCCTTAAAATTGAAAGTAAAGCAGGTGTATATCAGAATCAACAAGAGAAACTATGCCGTAATGTCAATATCAAAACTCATTCTGGTATAAATTAGTGTTTCAATATTCCATAGAAGCGTAGACAGATTTAACAATATCTGCTCTATGGAATTCAGAGGAAAGATTGATCGCTGACATTGATTTACTTAATTTTAACCTTTAAGTATCGTTCAAAACAGTTTTTATAATAAAGTTGTTTGTTTGCTTGTCCTGTATGCGTTAAAAAAATTCTTGTTAATCTCACACTCTTATCTGTTACACAGAGTAATTTAATCGATGGACTTTAAAAATGGTAAATTTAAACTGTCTACCAAGTCGAATTCAATGACGTAGTGAAAGAAAAATAATAAGAAGTTAATCTTACTCCTCTCTTCTCCTTCCCTGTAAAATTTGAAAATACAAGACATAACAGGATCACATAGTACATGTACATATGATATAATGAGGTACATTATTATTCTAACTTAATTTTGAAAAATTGTTGGGAGTCTTCATACCAATGCCCTTTCCTCTGGTTAGGTACACTTCTGATGTTGACTATTGCGGGGTTGTAAAAAATATCTACGCAATACTAAAAACAATTAACACACCTTAAATTAAAAATATAAATTTTTTTAAAACCCACCTTAAATAACAAATTTATAAACATTTTTTTACCGGAGGAATCACGGACCGTTATTTATATCATGTTAAACAGTGCTAGTATTTCCTACAATAGACTTTTAATGTACGTCTAAACATATTACAATTACACAGTTTAATTGCTAATTCGTAGAAACCTGAAAAATACACGTTTTCTTTTAGACACAAGCTAGAATTCCAGCAACTATATGTCTGTACCACGTTCATAATTGGCCGTTGACTTACTCGACACTTTCTGAAAGTAGCTGAGCCAATAATAAAACTGTAGCTGAATACAGGCCCATTTCACTGTGTCAGCTGTTGTCTGCACGATTTCACATATATTCTTGTAAGCTAGCCTACAGCTTAGTAAACTCGCGAATTTTTCCGGTTTCTATTAATTCGATACATATCACGATGGAGATGATCTCAAAATTGTAATACTTCACTGACATTGAAAAATCACAACATTTCTCAGACCAAAATATTTATATATACGTAACTCGTAGCTTTACTTGTCCAGCTCCTCGTGCACACACAGTGAAAGTCAACGGCTTCTGCTAGCTAGATGGTAGTGTTGGTGGGTTACAGTGTGGGCAGTGTAACCGCAGAAAAAAAACACGTGGCTAGTACATAAATAAGTGTCCGGGCCTTATTAACTGCTGAGCTACAGTTGGCATTGCTCGAATGCTATTGCTTACACTATTTCTGTAAACTCTCTAAGACGGGGGGGGGGGGAGGGGGAGGATAATTTATTTTCTCTCTAGGCTTACTATTTGAAAAATTAAAAAGAAAAGCTTCGTGAGAGACTAAAAAATTTTAAACACGTAAGAAAGTTTTTTTATGCGATCTTGTGTAGAAAATTCAGTCAAACCTCCTTGTACGGATGGGAAAAAATTCTGAGATGGCGGGTACACAAAAAGTAAACTCTGTGCTCACGGGAGAAGCCCCCACTGATATGAACCCCTAGCTACTTATTGAAAGAGTACACATAGCTGAAAATACAGTTTCGTAGGATAAATCTTCGGCTCAGTTATAAGGGCCTCCACTGAAGATAAATGGTAAAAAAAAAAAAACACTAAGACCCGGTTTCGCCAACCTCCGTTAAACATTCAACATTTGTTAAAGAGGATGAACAGAATATTTTACACGTTAAAAAGTATGGTAATTTTTTTTTTTAATATTAAATGCTTAACAGAGGTTGGCGAAATCGGCCCTAAGTGTTTACAACTTGCTAGCAAGGTCACAGTGTGGGTTGGTTAGAGCCGGGGTGAAGGATGGGTTGGCTGTTCGGCTAGTGAGACAGGCCTGTCGCGCTCCTACCCAAGGAATGGATGAGGGGAGTTGAGATGAGTGTGGAGCAGCGACAGAATGAGAGAGGTGAGGGGAACCGGAATCTCTTGAGAAAACCCGCCGGCCAACGGCGACGTCCACCACGTTTCCAACATTCAAAATAACCGGGCCCGGACTCACCGAGGATAGAACTTTGACCGCCTGGGTGGGAGGCGAGAGGTCTAACCCCGAAGAGAAATGGTCAGAAAAAGAAATAAAACTCCAAACACAAACGTACTTCGTTGATCGACTTCTCTTCCTCTCGGCCACGACTGCCCCATCCTAGCTTGCTCGCAAGAGACGCAGGCAGGTAATCGATACGTCTTCAGCGAGTGGACACTCGCCCAGGTGACGCGGGATAAGGGCGGGGAAGACATCCTGTGTAGCAGGACGTGTGTCCGCTGCGATTTCGTGGGATTCCGATGGTAGCGAAGAGGGGGAGTTGGAGGAATAGAGTGGGAGAGGAGGAGTGAGCGTCAGGGGGCGATGCACGGAATTCGTCGACGCCATCAGAACGTCCGGTCCCCGGTTTCCGTGGGCCGGTCCATAATGCATGTTGTCGACGAGGGGAGGGGGTTCGCCCAGTCGGCATGACGACTTCCTGATCCCCCAACCCCCCTTTCCAAATGCCGACTGCCTCTGCAATATTAGTCAGGGCAAGGGGCAACGCCCAGCCTGACCTTCACTTCATGTGGAGGGGGGATGATGACAGCGGCCCTCCCCTTCTCTCCATACACTGAATCACTCCAACCGGACCTTGCCACCCTCACCCCATCGCGAAATCCCTGAGCGATGTCGGAATTGCAGGATGTACCCACCCTCTACAGTTTACACACCACTGGAGAACATGCCAGGAATACGGACCACTTCACGGTGGTTTCAAATTTGACTACATTATTTAAATGTGGCTTTTTTTTTTCATTATTTAATTGTTAAACTGAGCAAACTAATAAAAACCTATCGAACCGTATTTTTAGTATAAAGCAAATTCAGTAATAATAATAATGATAGTAATAATAGTAGTAAAAATAACTGTACGTCTCTTCCGTACCGCGAAGAAAGATTATTAAAAATATATTCGCGGGATTAAAGAGTTAGCGGACCTGGCGCGTGGTACGAAAAGTGTTTATTCTAGTATAACTATTAGAAATATTTCCAAAGCGTTTATCTACGAAAATAAGACATACTTCAAACTGTCTCTCTATGGTTCTAAAAATGCCGCCTGCTAATTAAAATCATGATTTCCAAGCTCCTCAGAAGTACTAAAAATGTCTTATTCACGTTGCTGTAGCTGAAAAAATTATCAACCGTAATCGGAAAACCAAATCATAGAATCCTGCAGTGGACTTTACTTCCTACTTTCAACAAATTAAATAACAGGGTCATCGCTTGATGTCCCGCTGTAAAGATTCTACGAAAACATGTGTCGTTACGGCGGTGAATATCATCTTACGAAAAAAACCCAAGTCCAAATGGATAAAAACAAATTTTTTCAACATAAACACCTGTATAATTGTTATCAAAAAACTATTTTCATGTAAAATTATAAACAATTGACAAGATCCCTTATCCGAAGCAACCCTTCATATATATATATATATATATATATATATATATATATATATATATATATATATATATATGCATGTTATCAGCCATAAGATAATTTTCACGACAGTTCTCGAATTTTCGATGCTTAACTTTCTCAGAACCGCATTTCATGTTTCGTGGGCAAGCTGTATAGTAGGGAAATTTATTGCCGACCCACCCTTAGTTTCATTTTACTATCCACGTTACCACGTTTACATAATTTCCGGTTTTAAGCCATCCAGAACATTTTAAACATGTTGTTACCAGTGCAAGTCCTCGGTGCTGCTAGGCTATTTTGGGATAGAGAAATTGCTGTATCGAAAACAAGAGAGAAATTAAATATCCTAGCATGCATACAAACATCACCAGCATGGTTTCAGGTCACGAGTGGCCGCAATAAATTTCGTGTGACTAGGCTTTCACACGAGTGTTTATTGCACATACTGTGACGACCAAGTACTACGATCTAAGTAACATTACCTCTGGCTAAAGTTTTCGCGTAAGATTTCTTAATTAAAATTGATCCGTAGGTGCGGTTTATGATTTTAAATAAATAACTCAAGGTCGCTACCTGTCTTTGCTTTAGAGGCTTGGAAGTGACGGAACTATAAGGGTGACCCTAAAGCGTGCATTAATTGCAAGCTCTAACCAAATGTAATAGGTACATCCGTAGGACAGTTTTCACCAGGGCTTCGAAGAAGAGCCCTTAAAAACACCAGAGGACAAACATTTAAATGTGTTGCTGTCTGTCGGAGCAGGGGACATTTTTACTAAATTATTCTACATTTCAACGCAGTCCAATGTTCAAAAACACTTTAACACTTCCGGTCAGTAAGGAATGGTATTCTTAATTTACAACCAACAGTAAACAATGTAGTTAAAAAGAATGCCGATTCACACTGCCGCACCTTAAAATATTACAACCATATCTATGCGGGACTTAGCGTTCTGAATTTTGTTACAGGCTATCCGCCAATAAACTTATGTGATAAACCCCTTAAACTTCAGTACTAATAACTAGAGACACGAGTATTTCGCGTATTAATCTGGCAACAGCCTAGACTTCTCAGTTCTATACGTGTAACGGCTGAAGCCGAACATCCATTGGCTTCTAACAGTACAAACGCGTATCACGTGATGTCCCCACGACTTGTTTCCTTATTTATAACTGGCTTGCAGTCGTTAAATGTGTGTTAAAACTGCTCTTGTCTAATCACAGAAGGAGGAGTGAAGTATACTTTATTGACGTTCAACCTGACCTAGAATCAATACGCGAAATAATCGTGCCTCTATTAATAACAGTTTGGCGTAAATCTGGCACGTAGTTCACTGGTTAGCGCGTAGAGGCGACGCGAAATTCAACACAATCTAAGTCTCTTGGCAGCCTAACGCGCAGTGACAGCTCCGGGCATACGACGCCGGCGTTCTTAACTGCTAGTACATTTCAAAGACATAATACGTCTATCGTAGAACTTACGATAGTCATTTGTTACGGGTTTAAAAATCAAGGTTCTTAAGAGTGCGTGGTAGATTAATAAGCGGTGAAAACAAATATTGATTTCTACGCTTTTTTTCGAAGCCAATATGGATAAAATACTCAACGACAATCCTAGATAATTGTATCTGCCAACTTTCGGAATAAATATTTATCCAAAATTACTAATTCCTTACGCGTGATCTAATGCGCCGCAGTTAAATGCACGAGGTTCCGGCGTCAAAGATTGTGCCTCAGAAGTTCGTAACACTGGAAACAATTTTGTTTAAAACTTTGGCTAAAACAATTGTCCATAGAATTGCTTTTGTTTAATATTCGGAAATTTGCTTCAAGAAACCTACAGTTATAGATTAATGCTTTTAGCGTTGAATTATGTACCACGCCCTTTAAAGAATTCAAAAATTTACAAAATATACCTTAACGTTCGTGTTATTTGTTTCGTCAGTAATGACTACGAGCTTGCAACATTCACGTAATAATTTGGCAGCATACTCGAATCCACCTTCCAGTACATACCATAAATATAGATAGGTAGGGCCCGGTAATTTTCGCGAAAAGATTTTTGCATCACTTTGTTTCAGTGTCTTACGTACGCACCTGCAACTCTGCTTTGTGGTCAGCGATTGGATACCGTAACATACAACGTCATGTAATCAAACCCGCAAATCACAGACGCCACGTGTCGCAGTTGTCCGTGTACCGATTGGCACAGCCAAATTAATAACGACTCTGCACAAAAACACTCTGCCAATAATCATGAAGTTGAGCTGCAGGTGTGCACGTAAGGCATTGAAACAAAGTGGGGCAAAAATCTTTTCGCGAAAATTACCGGGCCCTATAGATAGGGCTAAGAAAAATTCGCTAGTTCAATGAACTGCATGCTAGAATCCAATGTCCTATGCATACTCAAGCCCCGTATATTCGTTCATTGTCTGCTGTCTAAATGAGTAGCAGGTAATGGACAAATGGTAGGGCTTCGGTATACACAGGATAATGGTTTCTAGCAAGTTGGTAGCTGAACTCACGAAATATTCGTAGCTCTGAAATATATGTAGTGGGAAATTGCTAGAACGTTTTCCGCCAGTGTACACTCTAAAAATTGTCTGTAAATTTGCCACACGTGCGTATTGGAGCGCTAAGAAAATAGGCATGGTACAATTGTTTGCCAGACATCCATGGTAGCATTCCTAAACTTTTTATAAAACATTCAAATGTATACTAAAGTTACCACTGTAACAACTGTAAAAGTTTGCATATTTACAAGTTGTAAAACTGTACCATACTGTGTTTAGGTTAATTACATCCTAAACATTTTAGGAAGATTTCTTACGATGTAGTACAGAACACAGTCGTATAAAACCAAAAATGTAAAATTATAACAAAATTGATATATTATTATAATATATACATATTACCGGACAAGAACATTGTGATGATTTTGTAACTGAAATTACACACAATATACTTTACCGTTCCAATAATAATTCAAATATCGGTAATCACGTTTCGGAGATGGAGGTTCAAATGTTGATAAAACTCTCCTTCTTTTTCTTCACTCTGGCGCCCGATGCCTTGAAGTCCAAAGTCTGTGATGGCTGCAACGCACGTGAAGCTCGCCCCCAGCGTCAAAGCTCTGATTGGCGACTGCCCGTCGCGCTGCGCTGCGCCGCTTTATTGTGAATCCCGCTTTACGCGGCATTGTTTAGCTGTTTACAGATGAATAACAGAAGTTCAGCCGTAGCGCACCACATAATTAGCATTGGCACAGTCAAAAAGGGACTCACCAGTAACAAAAGAAATGCGTTGTAAATGAATACATAACATTGGAGCATATCAACCAGTCAACATTCCCCGCGATTAATCACAATCCCTAACCACGGTACAAGCTGTGGTTACATTGGCCACGAGCCTCTATATGATGTCGTTAACGTGAGTTATTACTTTACCGAAGGTTGGTCACACTAACGTGCACCCTTTGATTGCTGGCCAAATGCATTCCCCGCACTGTAAAATAACTTCCTGACTAGTAACGGAAATTCATTAAACATACAAAGCATAGGACACTGATTATACTTCAGCATGTGAATAGAGCAAACGATCAGCGTTGTCTGGTAAAATCTGTAACCATTTGACTGTTTCTGAGAAATGTATAGGATTTCTACCGTTGACGTATGGGAAACCACTTTATCATACCCTATTTTCCTAACACTCTTACACATTTGTGTAGTAAATTCGCAAATAATTATTCTGTGCGTGGAATTCCACGACGTTGTCGGCCAACGGGAGAAGTTGAACGATCCTACAACCAATTCGGTTCTTGTCGTCTGGCAAAAAAAAAAAAAAAAAAAAAAAAAATAACGCAAATATTGAAAGTCTCCAGTAATGGCATTGCTGTCGACAAAACGGTAAGATCTTTTTATGATCATTAATATTTGTTACGGACTAAGGATGTTCCACATAAAACCATTTCATATCAGCATTACCCTGGAAAAATTTGGTAAAATGTTACTGAAACACGTTATTTATGTATATATGTATACGTCACTAACACTACCTCAGTTAAAAGTCTCGTTAAATAAGAATATTTATATTATATATGCTTACATACACACACTTAAGCTGCTGTGAGTTTTACAATAAATGCTCAGTGCGTATAACATAAGTATTATTTTACAGGTATTACTTTTTTTAATAATGCTTCAATCAGCGGTAATACAGTTTTACTTGACTTAATTATTACGTTGAGCGAAATTAAAGCTTTTATAATTCTGTTTTACGGAACAGGATGTTAATTTTTAGATGTAGCAATCTGAAAAAATATATTTATAAAAATTTTTTACGCTACCAATTCATGTTTTTAATGGACGCGTATTTTTTTTTTTTTAATGTAACGAATCGTAGTTTACTGTATACTTCTTTTTATCAGATAACCAAGTTTGTAATACGTTCTGCAGATTCGCGTAAAAAACTAGTTACAAGCTGCAACTGCTTTCATGCGCCAAACGATGATTTCTCTAAGCTTTTAATGTTACGGCTTACAAACGAATTCGGCTACAACACAAATCGATATGGAAAAGCTTCGTTTTTGAGTATGTTTCTATGTTAAATATGTTTCAGGTATCAACACTGGTTTTTTTCTTTGCTAGTGCCATCATTGGAGATGCACCGTTTAAAAGAGCAGAAAACGGCGAGAGGAATTACACAAATAACCGATACTTTGCAGTTAGAGACGGGAAACATTCGCGGGTTCACTAACGTGCTATTCGTTCATAGTTTGCTGTTCCACTGAGTAGCAGCTAGTGGACAAATAGTCGGGGCTTGAGTATGTAAACTACAATGGATTCTAGCCTACAGGTCATTGAATTTGCGAAATTTTCTATTCCCTAATGATTCAACGCTCTTCAGGAGGAGTCAGATAAAACAAAAGCCAATCGAGTAACGGACACGAACTTAACAGTTTGAATTCTTGCATGCGCCAAAAAGAAAACGGTAATTTTTCAGGTCCCTATTGACATTTTCTGTACCTAAGCAACACATTTCCTCCAATTATTGAGAACTGGAGGGAATAATGTGTTCTTCTGGAAACTAAACATGATATTTACGTGTATCTGAGATACACGTGAGATCCCGGGGGCGGTTCCCACGTCGAACCAGTTCCGCCCACGTGTAGGGGAGAGGAAGGAAGTAGGGCGAGATAGCGTATCAGAGCGAGTGCCTCAGTTTCCATAAACTCCACGGCAGAAGTTATGACCGCACTTAGAATATATTTGCCAACTCCTGCAGCGAAGCCAGTGTAAATATATATATTTTACATTAAATATTGCACGGCTTATTTTAGTCCCAAACAAATTGTATGGAGCAAGAAATGGGAAATAGTAAATTATGTTTTATATGAAACTAGCAGTCCCCCACGGCTTCGCTCGCGAGTATTACTCATAGCTGATAATATTTACTTTAATTTAAAAACTTCTTTTTAAGCCAGATTGGTATTTCAGTCATCAATTGTTAGAATGACAAAGCTGCTAGTTGGGCTATCTCTAGAGCAGGATAAGTAGCTATATCTATCCACGCGAAGAGCAGTCTTAAGTTTGTCCTTTGTCCCTGCCACTAACAGCGACTTCACCGGGACCTTATTTCTAGCACTACAAAGTTGACGTTGTGGGGTAGTTATAGACTCTTAAATGTAAGAAGTTGACGGAATTAAAAACGTCTGATTTACCCTGTGTACAATCATTGGTGACGGTGCCCTCAATTACATATTTTAAAAATTTTGACTTGAAGTTAAATACCGCTAGAAAGTTTTGGTGGGAAAAGTTTTCGCGGAAACGTATTTGGCGCCGCAACCTCGAGATTAGTGAGACGATATAAGTGAGCTGATGTTGTCGAGGAACCTAAGTGGAATGTGAACTACATAATTCATTTTACCCCTTTCAAACGACTACATGCAAATTGCACTAAATTCGAACTGCCTTGCAGTTTTTGTGTGGGAGAATTAAACGATCGCATGCAGCTTTTAACGAAATTCGAGTCAAAATCCTCCCAGAATGTAACTGCATCACGTAACGTCGAAATAATTCATGAAAATAAACTTAATTTAAAAAATGAAATATTCATGCCCTGAGCTCGTAGATGTTGTACACCGCCACGTCTCAATTGGTTACTGTAGAGTGAAACATCTGTACTTTTTTCGGATCGTCTGTCTTCAAAGTTTACAAATATACTTTTACTCTCAATAATCAAGTTATCTTATAAAATAAAAACACTTACATAAAATTTTTAAATACTTGCGTAAGCATCACTCTGACGCGAACAACGCCTTAATATATATCTACTGGTTAGTTAGATATCGTATGTTGATGGAAAACAAATGTTGTGCTTTTCTGCCATTTTGGGTGTAGAATTTCGAAATATTTTAATTTCACACCTTAAGCATTTGTATAAGTATCCAATTGAAGTGCAAATCACGTCAGTAGCCCATTCTGTCGATTAAAAATCGATTTTTCAATAAAAAACACACATGACCTCTGCACACTACTGAGAGTTCGAATTTCGAAAATTCTTAAATCATTTTTGCGATAATTACTGTAATCATCATTATGGAGCAAAAATTAACTGTATATCTCGACGGGTTCGATAGATATCGAAGATTTATCAAAGTTACACTACAGGTGAATTTCGAAAAACCCTTGAATCACGTTTTAGAGGACTTTATTAGTGTTTCGTAGACGTGAAAATCACGACAATAGCCCGCTGGGCTCAAGATATATAGTCGATTAATTAAAAACACATTGAATTACTTTTCACCACTTTTCACCTCCTTAGATGGAGAATTTCGAGAATTCATGAAGTTATTTTTCAAGTATTTCAGTAAGCGTCAATCTTAAAGAAAAATGACGTCGCTATACAATAAATCAATATGGTCGATACATATCGAATGTGAATCGAAAATACATTTTACCGTATCTTTACCTCTTTGAGGCCTAATTTTGAAACTATATTTAAATGGTATTATATATTTACATAAGCAACACTCTAAAGCAATGAGCACTTCGATATCTCGATTGGTTCGGTAGATATAGAGGAATAATCTAAAACACATTTAACGTATTTTCACCCCATTAATTATCAATATTCGAAACGTCTTCGAGTCATGTCATAGACATTTGTATACGTTACCAATTGAAGTAAAAATCATGATGATCGTCAATTGTTTTTCAGTGATATAGACGATTCATAAAAAAAACACATATAGCCCGCTTTTACAGCTTGGGGGTAACATTTCAAAATACCCAAAAAAACGCTTTTTGGGTATTTACGTAAGCAACATTTTGAAATGAATACCAACTCTCAATCCCGAAGGATTCGATAGATATCAATAGTTAATCGGAAACACATTTTTGGTATTTTCACCCCCTTGAATGTTGAATTTCAAAAATCGTTAAACTGGCTAATATGCATTTTTACATGTGTCTTATTAATGTGAAAATCACGATAATAAGTCGACGGGTTTGAGCTCTATCGACGTTTCCTCGTAAATACATTTCATCCTTTTTCACCCCCCTTGGAGGTCGAAATTCGAAAAATCCGTTCTTAGTACTCGCCTACGACCTATGCGGAACCCTAACAAAAATTTTCACGTGGTTTGGGCTGCAGTCAGTCCGTCAGTCAGTCAGCGTTCATTTTTATGTATAGAGATTATATCGATTTGTTTTACGATATTCGTAAACCAACTAAATTAACTGCAGGTCTGTACTATTAGCCAATGGACAGCTTGTGTCTTCTCGAGAGAAAGGGGAGAGGTCGCCCCACACTGCAGGCCAGACACGGTAGTGTCACGTGGAGGGCTGCCGCAACCAGACCATACCCTACTAAAAGACGTCCTCTTTCTTCACCCCCAACGGCGTAAGGGTGAGAAACAGTAGGACCAACCCTAGAACAAGCGGCCAATCTGGTCTCAGGAGACAATGAGATTATATGTAAATTGGTAATATTAGAAGAATAGTATAAGAATTGTTGTAGATGTAGTACAAAATGTGTCCTGTTTAAGTGTTATTGGTTTTGAAAACATATTTGGTGATAACTCTCATACACACTGGTAAAAAAAAGGCTGACTTTAAGAGGGCGTGGTAAATTATTAAGCCCTAATTTCTACTACTGAGGTCTACACTTTTTGAAAGTCAAAATAGGAAAACTGCAAAACAACAGTCCTTGATAATTATATTTACCAACTTCATGAGCAAACATTTACCCAGAATGATGCATTTGTCAAGGGTGATCTCTTGCACCGGAATTAAATGAACGAAATTTCAGCATCATAGACTGTTCTTCAGATATACGTTAATTGAGAAAATTTTTTAAACTGCTGTCTAAAGATTGCTGTTTTTTACTTTTGCAAATTTTCTTCGGGGAACCTACAGTTCTGAACTGATTCTTTTACCGCTGAATTACATGCCGTGCACTCGTAACTAGTAGAATGATATCGTTGTGAGGCACTACGGATTCGATTATTGTTTAATACTTTATGCCAGTTTCTGCTGAACGGAACTATGCTTGTTACCGTTAAGATTCGTAAATAAAAGTAGCGAAAATGTTTTCCAATAACTCACACATCTATTCAGTCACCTCATGTGAATTGCTGTACAACTGGCCACCTGAAATAATGTTTATGATAGAATGTTAAGTTCCAGTTTTGGTTCAATGAAATTTTTTTTCAATCATAAGCCTGCTTTCAATTTTATGTTAACACGCGAGAGCACTGTACACATGTTTGTTTGGATCTTAAACTTTCGAAAAATTTCTGGCTTATTATGAAATGTGTCATATATTTCTTGTGCGCTATAAAAAAAAAATTCCGTAAACAGTATTGGAAGTTTTCAACCCGTACGTATTATAGGGTCCTTACCATGCTGCAGCTTGTAAATGTGTTATATTATCAGCATTGTTACAAGTCTGTAGACGTCAGTATACGTCTTGGCCATGATTTGCGCAGTTGCTAGGGCACTCGCATCCAACCAAGGCGACCCGTGTGCAATTACCGGCGGGTTTTCTCGATTATCTCCTTTTCCCCCCTCACCTTCATTACAGCGCTGCTCCATACTCACATCATGTCACTCCTCACCATCGCTAAATAACTAGATGTTAAATGCTGACCAAAACCTATACCATTTCATTTCAGTACACATTTGAATATCTCCTGGAAATATAGGAACACCAGCATTTATGCATGGGAAAAAACTTTAACATAGCTACATTCGTAACACTCATATACATCGTTGTGCTAAATTTACAAATAATTTTTACATTGTGTATTTGTTCCATTATAAGCGTAGCTAGTTTTAGCCAGCTAAATGTTAAATAATTGTTATTTAGGGATCTAACATTTTCATATTTGTTAAACTGTTATTGCATATATTACATTTCACATAGTCGGTCAAAATTTGGAAATGTATTACTACTTTTCCGTCTTATATTAAACGATAAATTATTTTACATTTTTTTTTAATGTTTACTTAATGCACTTTTCTGATTTCATCTATAAGAGTATTAAAATCTTTATATTCTGTGGCTCCATAGAAATAAACTACTGGTTTAAAAGTAACTGTACACATTTTGATAATCGTGCAAAATGTTTTACAAAGATTATAATGTTAAATGTTAACAAACATTTGTACATGTTACCATTTGGTGATTTTACTACCATCGTTAGCGAAATGAATCCTATACCTCCTCCTTCAGAAACGAGAGCTACAATTGCATATGTAGGTAAAATTATTTGCCACAAATGTTATGCTTCAAGTGCGTTGCGAAGTTTTGTTCAGGGTCTGTCTGCTCGAGTGACTAGCTGCTTGGTACTATTGGCGTCTGCTGAGAGAGAGAGAGAGAGAGAGAGAATACTAAGAGAGTAAAGGAAGAAGGTTGAAGGACGTATGTAAATTCCAGAAACAACAAGCAAGCAGATGTGGAAAAGTGATGAAGGTTCGTAGTTCTTCCGAGTAGTAGGGGGAAAGGAGAAGGGAGGAATGTTGAAAAATACGAGTGCACGTTCGGTCTAGTCTGGGCCAAAAGAATTCTCTTTCTTCGCAAGAACTGCAATGTAAATGTTAAACGTTTCCGCTCGGGCGTTGAATCAATAGTGCACTTGTGAAGGGTGGCGAGGAAGTAAGGGTTGGCGTGGGTAAAAGGAGGGTGAAACACGCCAGAGTGTTGACCTTTGCCCAGTGTTTGCTCGAGGTTCGGTTCGCCGTTCCGACTGACCAGACTCCCCCGAATCTTCACCCATTCCTCCAGTTGCTATCTCCCATAACCCATCCCATCTGCGCCAACCTCCTGCATCCATCCGCACGGCTCCAAACATAATCGAGTTGTCTATCTGGCCAGTGGGTAGTTGGTTTGGGGGGTTCGGTAGGGATGGATTGTGAGAATGGTGGGGGTGATGGGCAACGACCAACCGTTACGATGATCTATGGCTCGCCGCTCAATCAGGCCTTCCGGCATTCTTCATCCAGAACGCCGCCGAAATTGGCGGCGCTTTCCCCGCCGCCGCCCCGACTTTCAAAATGTTGGTTCGGGGTTATTTATCCAAGCTCCGGCAGGATCCGGCAGGACATTGGTTAACGTGCTCGCTCGCGATTCAGGAATCACCCACCCGGTACGCGAGGGACCTTTATTAACATTTCCTTTGTTGATTCAGTAGCGTACAGTGCCGTTCGCATTGTGTAACTAGAAGGTCGAGCGAACTAGTGGCGAGTATTATGCGCGGCCATTTTGAATTTATCTCATCCCTTCTCCGTTCCCGAGCCTATTCCACATAAAATTTACAAGCTATGTTCATTTCCACTTTCAATGGCATTGAAATGGAGAGTGGGGATTCATAACAACAACGCAAGAAAAACTTATATAGTGTATCTTGTCACCTCAAAAAAATATTTGACACCAACAATTTTGTTCTGAATCTGTCTGCTGCCTACGTCTGAAAATAAAATATGAGACGAAAACAATTGCTGTGTGTAAAGGAATCTGCACCTGACTTGAAAATGTTTTCCAAAGAATTCAAAACACAATACTTAATATGAGGTTTCTTACCTTCAACAGTTGGTTCCAACCTTGTCTCTCAGGCATCTTTTGCAGAAGGAACTATTGTATTCTGGTTGTTAAAAAGTTAATGTTACCGGTAGAGCCGACGATTTTTCGCGGAAATAATTCTGCAACAGTTTGTTTCAATGTCTTATATGCACATATGAAGCTCTGCTTCATAGTTGTCGGCAGAAAGTATTATTGCACAGACGTGGCTCATATGCCTGTGCCAACAGGAACAATGTTACTGCGACACCACACGTCTGTGATTTGTGGGTAGAACCCTGGACACTGAGAGTTAAAAACAGCCAATCACTGACCATGAAGCAGAGCTGCATACGTGCACATAAGGCATTGAAACAAACTGTTGCAGAATTATTTACGCGAAAAAACAGTGGGCTCTATTTATCGGCAACGAAACGTGTTAGTTGAATATATATTATCATGGTTATGGTTCTTGTGAAATAATGTTTTTCTGTGTATTAAATATTTTTTTTGTGAATTTTAATTCATCGCTTCTCACGTATCGAGTACAACTTACATAATTGGATATCTCTTCATGAGATATTATTCGCCACACACGATTCCTTTGACTTTGGCGCAGTGGGCAACATACTGGACTCGAGGTCGAAAGATCGAAAGTTTTGTTTCCTGTCCAGAGTTCTAATTTTGGTTTTCCAGAAGGATGTCTGCGATAGTTCCAACTGTTGAGCATGATCGATCCCTTACCCATTTTCTGTAGACCCGAATCACTGACTGCGCCTTTCTATATCGACCAATCGTTAAGCCCTACTTACCATCATGCCTACAAGACAAGTCTTAACTTATCACTACTGTGTATTGTACGTCGGACATTAGACTACGATACCGTTTCAAATTAGTAGCTTGGGTAGGTTGGCGTTTCAGCCTACTGTCGCTGGAAAATATCATAGTTTTATGATTTTATTGTAAAAATCCACTGCGTGTTCCTTCCTTAGTGCAGGCTCACAGTGTGTATGAGAGAAGGTGAAGGTGAAAGTTAGACCGGCTGCTCGACTAGAGAGACATGTCTGTCACCCTTACAGCCCGAAGAATTGAAAAGGTAAGGGTGAGATAAGTGTGAAGCAGCGACGGAATGAAAGAGACGTGAAAGAGGCTGGGGAAACTGGAGTTACTCGACAATACCTGCCACGTTTTCCACATCCGAAAAATCCAGAACCGAACCCGTCAGTGATGGAACCCAGGTCGCCTAAGGTAGGAGGCTCCTATATTATTATTACAAATATGATCACGTTAGCAATTTTTATTAGTGTGTATCAGTGAGGAAACGTCGTGTTATAAAGACATGCAAATTTTCTGACTGTAACCTAAACTCTAAGCTGTTGTTTGCATGCTCGATGACTTACTTTAGCATATAAGGTCTTGGCTTGCAACGGGAAACAAATTTGTGTGTGCGTTGTAACAATATTTCTAGTTCGAAAAAAAAAAAATTCATTGCAGACGTTGTGATGATGTAATACATTTTGTATCTTTTAATCAACTTTCTTTAAACAAATCTTACCGATATATTTCTCGTGTTATATTTTTGCTTAAAGCATTTAAAATGGTTTGTATGAGAAACATTTTTGTAAAGTGTTGTAGGGCAACGATTTTGTTACTATTTAAAACTATTTTGTCTTCATTTCCGTAATTATTTGAACAGAGCGAGGTGTCACAGTGGTAATGCACTGGACTCGCGTTAGGGAGGGAACGGGTTCGATTCCATTCCAATCATACTGATTACGGTTTTTCATTGTTTTCCGGAATAACTCCAGGCGAATGTTTACATGGTTACATACAACAGACGATTGCTGATAACGTACAACTCATTATGACCACTTGTTCCACGAGGCATTATACCTACTCGTAATTATTTGTACACACTCAAGATCCTGAACCCTGTGTGTCTACCCGATGACGGGAATAGATTCCAGTTTCCGAAACGTTGTTATACTGTCTGTCTGGAAAACTACTGTGTTTTGTTTCGTCTCATCGGTGTCTTTTGTTTTTCTTTTCATGTCTGATATTTTTTGTATTTTGTTTCGTCTCTTGTTCGTGTCTGATAATTACTGTCTTTTTCTTTTGTCTTACCGTTGTGTGGAATGTTAACTTGGGTTCATTTTGTTTGATTTTTTATTTGTATTATTTTCATTTATTATCTGTTTGCCCCTTATTTTATTTGACCCGATTCTATTTTTTTGGGAATAAATGCTGTGCATGTATCCTGTTGACTAAAAAAAATACTCTGCTTATTTATGTTTTTCTGTTACCTTTAGATCATGTTGACAGTCATCTATATCGCAATGGAGTATGTGCAAGCAAATAAATCCAGTCATGCACTCTTGTTGCACAGTCCTTTCAAAGATCATGCCCACAGGTCATGATACATAGGATAACATAGCCATACAGAGAAAATAATAATATATTACGTATACTGAAATACGTGTTTTTAGGTACACAGTACTTTATGGTGGAAATTTATATCCATTTCGTTTATTAATATTGGTAGTTCTTTGTATATAGAAACTTATTTTTTTTCCTCCCAGCTTCTGAGACTAACTATGCGTACATTCCATTAATTAAGGAACACAATTTTTACGTTTCAGCCTCTTCACTTTAAAACTAAGCACATATTAAGGCATATGCCTGGTTGACGCTCGATCTGTGTGCAGCGTGTTAGGAGTTAAGTTTTTTCTCAGAGACCAGTAAACGGGCGTCCATAACTATCATCTACGAAGACAACACACATTTCAATGTACTTGTGCAAGTGACTTTTAAAACACCACGCACATTGGGAGCATTATTTCAAAGCCCTCGAACTTGGCTAAAATAGACTTTTTCGGACAGTCATTTCTCTAGATAATCGTATCGGATTCATTCTAAATAGTGGCCTGCAACAGCATTGGACTTGGCCACAGCTACGGGTTCAGTAATATGTTAGGGTCACTGCCTAAAGTGCTACAGCTAAAACGTTACGGTGAGAACACTGCGCGCGCATTTACAACTTCGGCGTAGCGTCTAGTGGATTTTCACCTCATACACACAAACACACCCTTCACCAGGCGGCCACCTTAACGTCATTCTTATACAATATTGTGCCCTAGTACAATTATATATATATATATATATATATATATATATATATATATATAAAGGTGATTCTGAATAAAGTGAGCACTCAAAAAAGCCCTGATTAATTTCTATTTTCTGCCATTTTATATCTTTCCGCCGAATGTAAACATAAATATTGCCACGTAGTTTTATTTACATATTGTCTTAAAATGTTTACAACTAAAACCGCTCCGATAAATTTGAGCTACAATATCTACTTATTAAATGTACAGGCGCTGAATATAAGATATAAAAAAAGTAATCTTAGTTATAAATACCTGTCAGTTAAGGTCTCATAAAACTGGTTTCTGTCCGTCGACTAATTGATACAACACGCACTATTGCCGTTACGAATCTCGTAAATGCGGGCACATTTTATTTAAATTTGTAAGTCAAAACCACCACTAAAAATACACATGACATACGCATTTCAATAATTCAAGTTTCGTTAAGTTCTATTGCCACGAACAACGACGACACACTTGATAGAAACAATAAATAACGTATTTTCTTAATACGTGAAATAAAATAGTACGTTGTTTCTAGGTTGGCAAACGTAAAACATAATTTACAAAATACCAATAGTTTTACATCATTTGGCAGTGATATCCATAGTAATTTCCAATACTTATGAATGTGTATATATGCACAACGGACAAACACACGCAAATGATGCAAATTGGCGAAGCCGCGAAAAAAAGACGAAAACAAAACTTTGATGCCACCTGTCGGTGGAATTATGAACTGTTTGAAGCGCGGAGCAAGCGATAACGTGCAAGATGACCTGAGGCTGGCGATAACGTCACATTCTTCCGGTGCCAACTAAGTCTAATTATACTGTAAGTAGGAATGTCAATAAGATCATAAATAAGTATATTAAATACAGAGAGGTCGATTTCATCTTATGTTCTTTCGCTAATGTTTATAGAGGCACGAGTATTTCGCTTATTGATTCTAGGTCAGGTAGAACGTCAACAACGTATACTTATGATCTTTGAAAGAACTGTGCATTGGGAGTGCATGACTGGATTTATTTGCTTGGACATACTCTATTGCGAAATAAATGACTGTCAAAAGAAAACTAAAAATAAGACGAGAAAACATAAATAAGCAGAGTATCCTGATGACTAAAGCATACTCTTCTTGCTTATGTTTTCGTGTCTTATTTTTAGTTTTCTTTTAACAGACCTTTATTTCGCAATGGAGTATGTCCAAGCAACTTATACTTCTCAGTCATCACTGTGATCGGACGACAGTTGTTCTGATACACATTTGACGACTGCAAACCGGTAATACATAAGTAGGGCTACGATTTTGACGCGAAAATATTTTTGCCTCACTTTGTTTCAGTGACTCACGTGCACATCGGCAGTTGTGTTTCAAGGTTATTGGCAGCGTGACTATGTTCAGACACGTTTCTCATTTGACTGCACCAATCAGAATAATATTATTGTGACTCCGTACGTCTTTAATTTGCCAAGGCAAGTGAGAGTTAAGTCATCCAATCACAGACGATGTAGCAGAGCTGCAGGTATGCACATGACGCACTGAAACCAAATGTCGCAAAAATCTTTTCGCCATAAAATCGTGGCTCTATACATAAGGAAATAACTCGTTGCGAACACACGAGGTACCTGCGTGTACGGTTATAAGCCAATGAATATTCAACTGTAGCCAGTGTGTGTATAGTACTGAGAAATCTAAGATGCTACCAGATGAATAAGCGAAATAATCGTGCCTCTACAGATGTTATATTCAAAAAGGAAAATACACGGAACTACATACGATGAATCGCTACCAACCATACAAGCAGTACAGTAACTCTTGTTAGTGGAGGCTTATATGCAGTATCAGTAGAGACCTGAAAAATTCAGGTTTTCTTTTGACCCCAAGCTAGAATTCCAGCAGCTGTTAGTTCGTACCACTTTCGCAATTGGCACGTGACTATTAGACACTTCCTGGCAGTGTCTTAGCCAATAGTACAGAAGCAACTAAATGCAGGCTCATATCACTGCGTCATCGAGCAGTTAGTGAGCAGATAATGTCTGCTTGAATACACAGATGTCCTTGGAGGCTAGCTTACAGGACAGTGAACCCGCCAATTTTTCGCGTCTCTAAGTATCAGCTAGTGATTTTTTTCGAAGGTTACATTTTTAGTGCCCATTTTGTCTCGAATGAGCATATATATATATATATATATATATATATATATATATATATATATATATATATATATATATATATCTGTGTGTGTGTGTTGGTGTGTGTGTATACGCAATACTGTATTTACTGTGCCATCCTTAAAATTGGTCAATGGTTAAACGTTTATGTGTATGTAAACAATTGCAGAAGTACTCATGTACAACATTTAAGTGGAACATATCTAAAAAAAAAATTCTCCAATAACGCGTGGGTGGAGATAGCAAAAAAAAAAATTACTTTGTAGCTTCAAATTCACTTGTGTGTGCATGTCGGCGAGGACCCAGGCCGGCTAGCTGCGGCTCCGAGCACCCAGGACATTCATATCCCCGGGTTTACTTTTCCCGCCCGGGGTCGTCGTGCACACACACACACTCTCATACTCTCGCATGCATACACACATACATAGACGCGAGCGCAGGAGCCGACCGCATCTCTGGGCAAACACGGCAGGGGGAGGCCAGCTCTTCCGTGAAGCGATCGCAGCGTAATCGATGTTTCATCGCCAGTGTAAACACTCGACGCAAAAGGGGGAGCCCATATTCCCTCGGATCACTACGTATTCCTTCTCCCTCCCCCTCTCCCCACACCCCGTAACATTCCACAGTCGTTCATACCGTCACCGCGACCTATCGCCACCAACGACTGCCTGCGCGCATTATTGTTAGAGTCCAAGAGTTTGTCGCGGATATATTTGTACAATTTGCCTTTCGTGCACGTGGGTATTGACAGTGTACCTTAGTGCAGACACGTGATTCGCTTCAATGTAACTATCACATGCAATAAGGTTTTTGTGACACCGCACGCCTGTGATTTGCCAGTATAACTCCAAGGCAAGAAGAAGTTGATGGGCACGGTCTACAGTTCTGTAGTAAAAAAAAAATTGATATTGTATATTTCATTTAAAATTTCAGCAGTTTTATTTAAACACGAACATATTTAATTTTTTTGGTTTATGTACGTCAAGTTGTAGCATACAACATTGTTATGCACTGTACATTTTTTTAAAAGTTTGGTGTGTCCGTTGGTTTTAGTGGGGTAGATAAAACCGTAAAATGCAAAACTATGAACGATACAACAATTTCTTAAGAGCAAGATTTAGTCACATTTTATGTATAAAGTAAGAAAAAATATCTGGTGCAAATATAAAAATAAAAATATGACGATGAAAACTGCTGCAGACCGCGCCGTAATACAGCACAATCTATGCCAATGAAACTAAACCACAGATGTACACATAAGGCATTGAAACCAAACTGGGAAAAAGTATTTTCGCGACAAAATCATGGCTCTAAATATTACTTACGGCCGCGGAGAAATTTTTCAGGCGCGGTCCTCGGATTCCTTCTGTCTTTCGCGATCATGAAGAATCCTGATGTCTACGATCCAGTTACCTGTCACAGCTACAAACTCGAGTGCCACTAACCCTCACGTGTCCGCTTACTAGAGACTTGAAAGTTTCGCGGGTTCTCTGTCTAGTAAATTAGCCTCCATTAGGAGTTATTTGAACATGAGAGTTTTTTATATTGTTTGAGGCATGGAAACAAGGAAGGCGATGAGTCGACTGCGATATCTGCATTAAACACCGCTTTATCTCTAAGCGGAGAGTACTGAACTAGCGTGCTGAGTTTTCTTAGAAAGTGTTTTGCAATGGGACTTTAAGCTGCGACCCAGTTATTTTATTCGTGGAAAGTATGTGTAGATGTACAATGCATTTCTCAATCGTTTCGGTTTTGGGTATTTGGCTGGTATTTTTCCAGTTACAGCAATGTCAACAAGCCATTGTTTTTACCTCTATACTATTGAGGAGCCGGCAGTCTTGTTTTTTTTTTTTTTTTTTTTTGTGGGAAGATGGTACTTTTAAAACGATAAAAGCCATAGTTTTAAGTGTGACTTCTTTCCATAGATAAACGCACTTAATAGATATACAAGTTAAAACACTGCTCATGTGCCAGTGCAACTAACTTTTATTAATATATGTGTTCTAAAAGTAGATAGTAGCCGTTCATTGACTCATTGCTGACATAGTAATACCACATGATTGGGACAGCATTTTTTTCTTATTTTCATTATCGGCTTAGCGCCCTCAAGAATATGTCAAAATAAGTCAACTGTCAATTGCGAAAGTTACACGAGCTTATGCTTTTCGAGTTCCAGAATGTGCCTAAAAAAATGCGATTTCTTCAGGTTCTTAATTGGGCTTTACGTCTCGTCGACAGCGAGGTCATTAGAAACATTATACATAATTATTGCATAGGAATGGTACTCGAGGGCAGGACATTATACGCACGTAGCAGAAGTCTGACAGGGAGTCCTGCATTCTAAATCTGAATTAGTGAATTTTCACTGATTCACGCCGATGGATGGAGCAGTTTCAACAAATTAAACTAGTGAGAAACCACTGTGAAAGCTGTGACTATTTACTTATTCCGATGCTGTGTGCCAACATTCCACAAGTTAATTAGTGAATGCCCACATATTTTTCAGTAATTTTTCACTGATTCAATAAGTGAATTTTTTTTTTTGAAAACCACTGGAAAAACTGTGAATATTCACTGATTCACTTGAGTAATGTTGGCACTACTAAAGGAAATCAGTGAATTTTCACTAATTAAACAGTGCATATTTTCACTGATTCAAATTGTTGAAACTGCTCCATCCATCAGCGTGAATCAGTGAATATTCACTAATTGAGATTGATAGTGTAGGCGTCTTCCACTTCCTGAAAATGACATGAAATAAAGCCATGAAATTGAGGAACTACTGAATAAAGAGATAAGGTAGGTTGGAACTCGGGAATGCCCCAAGAAAACCCACCTGCCAACGGAAATGTCCGTTATGTTACCCGCATGTCAATAACCAGAGTAGCCACCCCGCCTAGGTCATTACAGACATTTTATACAACTAAACACAATGACAATGACTCGGTGAGGAATCGGCGGTGACGTCTGTTAAAGAACCATCCTAGCATTAGCCTCAAATGATTTCGGGAAACCATGGTAAAACCCGTAATCAGGATCGCCGGAGCTGGGAATCGAACCCGAATACTCCCGGATGCAAATTCCAACGTTTGACTGGTATACCACTCCGCTCGGTATTCGTAAACGTGATGATAAAGAATTAGGAATCTAGTTTAGTATCATCACGAATCGTATACTCTCGCGTTCGTATTGCTGAACAAAGGAAAATCATGGTCGGTGCTGTAGTAGGCCAGAGTATAGTCAACATCAGTCCCTGGGTGAAGCTTATTAGGTGTTGCCTGGTGTATTTCGTTTTGTCATTTGATTGCTCTTTCTGGGCTTTAAGAAGTAGAAGATGCAGATTATGGTAGAGCCACGAGTTTTGGAGAAAATAATTTGCACCTTCTTGTTTCAATACCTTATGCGTATATCTGCAGTTATGCTTCATTGTAAGTGATTGAGTATTTTTAACCCTCAGCGCCTTGGGATTCTAACCGTACATCACAGACGTGTGGTGTCATAGTTTCATTATTATTATTGGTACAGTTAATAAGATACGCTTCAGTACAAAGACATGCTGCTAGTCACCATGAAGCATAACAACAGATGAATACGTTAGCCATTATAAGAAATTGGTGCAAAATAATTTTCACCTTAATTCAGAGGTTCTAGACAGTGGGTTGACTCTGAGAGTAGTTATACAGAAATCGTAAGTACTAGTCAGACTAAAAATATATTTTTGCAACATCTAAGACGAAGAACGTATGCACCATCTCCTTTCATATTACCCCGAAAATATTCGTTCACCCGTCCCGTACTACGAAACAGGATCATCAGTGTCAGCAGTGTACAATTCTAGAAGTCGGGCCATTGCATATACATAGCTGTTCTTATTGCTTGATTTTCCGGAGCACCGTTATTTTTTATTGCAGTGTTCTTGTACCAACATTTTGTAACGGGCTCTATTGCACCCGTTATTAAATGAGACATTTGGATAATCGTAAGGTCAGGTGAATTAATGCTGCCACAGTTAAAAAGAAGAAAAAATAATGCATGCGGCAAGGAATAAACGTAAGTGTTAACAGGCGGTATGGCAGTCGAAAACGTCCGAAATCAATAAACCAGAAAGTACACACTGAATCGGATGGCAGGTGGTTGTTTTAATAACAAATACAGGCAGTTGCAGGAAGATGTTGATTTCCAAATGAATTAAAACACAATTGAAGGTGTTGCCTACAAAATATTCACTAAGGAATTTTCGTCAATTGTAGACCTGGTCTGCTCCATGTTAACAATTTCCAGTATACGAAAGTGCTAATAATAATAATAATAATATATTATATGTATATATATATATATATATATATATATATATATATATATATATATATATATATATATATATATTGACCAAGCCTACGGTGGTCAAAGATAGAATAAAAATTAAATTTTGCGTTTTGCTCTTTAAATTCATGATTTTGGCAAGTCTTACACATACTTTTCTAGCGTAAGCACTTAACGTCGAGGTCTTCAGCGCTGGTGAGGTGTGACATGATGTGAGAACGGAGCAGCGCCGGAATGAAAGGACGGGGGAAGCGGGAGATCTCTGAGAAAAACCGCCGACCAACGGCATCGTCTGGCACGATTCCCCCATGCGAAAATCCGGGAATCGACCCCGCCGGTAATCGTACCCGGTTCGCCTTGGTGGGAGGCAAATGGTCTGACCATTCAGCCACCGCGGCCCCGTACGTTTCTATAAAATGGACACACACAGAATGAAGGCCACTTGTATTATTTAACAGAAAATCAGAAGAAGCATGTGCAACATTTCGATACCTACACAGTAGATAGCTGTCATCCCAATAGTCAGAAAGTCAGGAATACAAGACGTCAAAGATTTCAAATGTCATCCTTTAAAGCCACGTAAATAAAGAAAAAGACTTACGAAGAACCTGCGTGGAAAATTAACGATACAAGCATAAAGGCAACATTTTTCTGGGCGGCCAAATCTACCGACGGATTTCCTCGGGAATCTCCCGTTTCCGCTGAACCTTCTTCCTAACGCTGCTCTATACAACTTATATCACCCTTTCCCACCGCAGAAACATAAAATCTCTTCTTCACTCACTCAGTCACACAGAACGACTGAACGCAGTTCTCATCCGCGCATGCACTGAATATATGCTGTTGGTAGTCGTGGTTTGCTAAACTCTGCTATTACTTTTCACGATTATTACCCGAGAAACACCAGTAATCACGGTGAGTGAGCTTGTTATCAGAAAAATGCATAAAGATATAAAAACTTTGTTTTGTAACGCTATATTTATAACGGTTGTCCTTATAAAATTTGTAACATATTGATTGTAGTGGAATATGAGATAATTTGGACCATATTTTATACAGGTCTGGGAAATATTGCCTTATACCTTGAATTGTCAATACAAATGAGCATACGTAGTATTAAACCTAGCAGGAAAGGAGTCAGGTTTTAACGTAGATGCATGTTTATCAATGTTTTTTTAAAGTTATAATCACTTAAACTGTTCTAAACGACCTCTACCGCATGTGTTACATGCTGCACAGCAATGAAAAATATGTCCAGGGGGCTACGGTAGTCGAATGGTCAGACAATTCGCTTCCCGCCAAGGCGATCCGGGTTCGATTCCTGGCGGGGTCGGTCCAACGATTTTCACATGTGGGGATCTTGCCGGACGATGCCGTTGGTCGACGGCGTTTTTCGGGGATATCTCGTTTCTCACGCCCTTTAAATCCAGCGCTGCTCCATATTCACCTCATTTCACCCCTCAACCGTGCTATGACCAACACCTCTCACTTTGTTGTGTCGCACATAGGGAACCCTATTTTCGGGCAAAAGACGTTTGCACCAATTTGTTTCAGTGTCTCATGTGGACATATGCAGCTCTGATTCGTGGTCAGTATTTCGCTCTTCTTAGCTGTTATGTGTCTTAAAGTTTTACTGCAAATCACAAAAGTGTGGTTTCGCAATAACTTTATTCTGATTGGTAAAGTCAGAAGAGGAATAATCTAATTACTAGAGACATGCAGAATTCGTGTTGCTATTATTTGGTGGTAAGCTGTACTTCAAAACCTGGTATACATCCGAGTGAAATCTATGAGTTCATTGTACACGATCCTTGGAGATGATGGTTCATCGCGGGAAAACTTGACTGTTTGCTGGATTTCAACACACGTTCAGCTGACCAGATTATTACTATGGCTTTCTGTTGTACGTGGAGCTGTTGCCCTATTTCACTGAGCCAGAAAGAATTCCGATATTGTAATGTTTAATGTCTGTTGTTGGTCCGCAGATAGCTAAATTGTGTCAGACGTTCATCAACCAGTCATATATGTTGCGATAGACTACAGCATTTATAAAGGTATGTTGGCCCCAAACATTTTCGTGATATAACATCATCTCTAACAATCCTTTATGTGATTAAAGTTACGTATGTCAACCCTTTACAGGATATTGGTCGCTCTACTGTTGGACTTTTAACTATCGGCCAGAAGCGAAATGACAGGCCATGACATTGTCGGGCAATGGGAGACGTAGAGCAAACACATAACAGATTGCAGTCTTGTCTGATGCCGTTAAATAACGCGAATTTTGTTTATTAAAAATACACGCTGGCAACAATGATGAAGCTTAAGTGCGGAGGTATACGTAAGGTATTAAACCAATATGAGAAATATTTACGGGATAATTAGGGGTTCCTACACATAGTCAAATATAGCAGGCGTGTTTCTGATGGTCTGTAATCCAAGAAAGCATCAACTGGGGCGGTGCAGAAGCACCTATCAACATACATCATGTCAGGCACGTGATGTTACACTGTCGGACTGTGGCCGGTTGCCTACTACCCCTTTTCAATGATGTCGCCCTTTTCGGGTATAGAACATTTCCGGATGTAAGAACCTCAATAAAATTTGTTCCATTTTATCTCAATATATATGTAACATTTTTTTAAATGTTATCCTGTATCCGTATTCTGTGGTTAGATCAGACTGTACACGGTTAAGGTTGGTTTGCTGAGTTTGTGGCAGTTTTTATAACTAAAATTCATGGGAAAAGATATTTAATGGCTGCTACAAAATGTATACTTAGTATTAACCCTGCAAATAATTTTGTGCTGCCACCAAAAATAATTGTTTTATTTAACACAGCATTATTGGCACGGAGTAAATATTATGTTTCTTTTAGTGTGCGTTCAGTCTTTGGATTGGCAATCGGCTTGTTGCATTTAATTCCCCTCAGAAATCAACGTTTCGTGAAATTTTCGATATTTCTAAAATTGATAAGCATACATAACTTTGTTGTGCCGTTTTATTAACCGGTTCGGTTGAATGTGAAATAAGACACTTCTTTTGATTCCTTCAGACTTTTCTTCATTTACTTCCAGGAGGGTGCAGGAGGGAAGATAACTAATAACTTGAGAATTTAGTCTTGCGCAACTTACTCGGTTATGAAGTCTTTACGCTGTAAAGTATACGCAAGGTTTGTGGTTTTTTATAAATACAACATTCTTTAACTTGTTACGGTTGTAATTTATAAACATCTTATTCTCCTCTTTTGTACGCAACATTAAAACTAACACAGCTCAAATATGCTAACTATGGGACGGAGAAAGAGTTTGAACGAAGTTTGATGGCCAATCAGAAGCAAGATATGCAAAATAGGGACGTGCTCCAGTCTCTGTCGTGGCAAAGCTAACCGCACATAGGTAGGGACTGGCAAATTTCACGAATTCAATGACCTATAGGATAGAATCCATTACACTATGCATATTCAAGCCCCGTCTGTTCGTTCATTGTCTGCTGTTCCACAGAGTAGCAGCTAGTGGACAAATAGTCGGGGCTTCAGTATGAATTGTACAATAGATTCTAGCCTACAGGTAATTGAATTCGCGAAATTTTCCAGTCCCTTCACATGATTCAAAACTTTTCAAAAGTAACGCAATCTTCGTACTTTGCATATGTTATTTGTAGAGACATGCAAAATTCGCGTTATTTTATGACAGCTAACTAGACTCCAAGTGACTATAGGCTTGTTCGACGTCTCCCTCTGGCCGATATTGTCGTGACTTGACGCGGAGAATGCTTACACGGAGGAGAGGCCAATCTCTGTAAAGACATAACACACGTAAATTACAACATATAAATGTTAATGGCCAATTGAATCGTACGTTATGCTCTGTTATGTATAGAAAAGTGAAGTTTAGTCTGCTACCAAATTATAACGCGAATTTTGCATGTCTCTAGTTATTTGATGTAGTTTATATAAGAATGGTGTATTTAAACAAAAATAACAGTTTTCTTCAGTTTGTTAAGGCTAATTCCTTGTTTTTTTTTTTGTAATCTATACAGGTGTATGAAATTATATGTACTCTTAATCCCCGTTACACGTGAAACAAAAATAACAATCACAAAGTTTAATGTTTGCGGTATAGGCTACTTGGAAAGTTTTGAACACTTGGTGTATCATGACAACTTCTCCAAGTGATTTACGTTGAGTGATCAAAGTATAATATGACATGTAGTAATAACTTTTAATGTATGTGTTTATTTGCGTTTGTATTTGTTTGTTATGGTACAATTGTATTTTAATTGTCCGTAACATACAAACAACTTCACGCTGTTATTTCCATGATTCTATGTTGCGGTGGGAAATAAAATTGTTCGAGAGTAACGCAGGTGACTTCACATTGTTTTCTGGCGGGACTTTTCAATCAACCATGGAAATGCGTGATTATTTGCTGTGGTTTCGACACTGAGCAGGAGGATGAATCTCTGACCGCAAAGCCTGGGAGTGAGTCGATGAGTGGATTATTCAGGTGCGGTGACACTTGTTGACGATTTTGACGTTTCATTTGTCCGCCACATAATGAAGCAAGAAAATAGCTGTTATGAAATTATACCGAAGGAAGAGTAGTAAATATTAAACGAGTATTTGGCATCAATTTTTAATTTGTCAATTAAATAGATATACATGATGGTTTATCGCGGGAAAACTTGACTCTTTGCTGGATTTCTACGCACGTTCAGCTTACCAGAAGATTTTTTACTTTCATTCGTACGTGGAGCTGTTGCCCTATTTGACTGAGCCAATGAAAATACCGCTGTTGTAATTTATGATGCCTATTATTCATCTGCAGAGAGTTATGTTACGTCAGACGTAAACCTACATCAGCCAATTATATACGTTGCAAGAAACTACAGCGATTTCAAGGATTTATTGGCTCAAAATTTTTTCGCGATATACTATCATTAGAGACATGAACTTTTCGCGAAAAGAAATTTGCCTCACTTTGTGTCAGTGACTTGTGCACGTCTGCAGACTTGCTTCACGGTCAGAGATTGGATGTTTTGACATTCGTGTGTCGTGGGGTTTTACACGCAAATCACAGACGTGTGGTGTTACAGTAACCTTATTGTGATTGGTACAGTCAAATGAGAAACGTCACAGATCAAAGGCACGCTGCCAATATCTATGAAGCAGAACTGCAGACGTGCACATAAGG